>SEYY01023269.1:20000-22500 GCA_009176605.1 Armadillidium nasatum
ATATATATATATATATATATATATTATATATATATTATTATTAATATATATATATAACATATAATATATATATATATATATATATATATATATATATATATATATATATATATATATATATATATATATTATATATATATATATATATATATATATATATATATATATATATATATATATATATATATATATATATATATATATATATATATATATATATATATATATATATATATATATATATATATATATATATATATATATATATTATATATATATTATTATATATATATATATATATATATATATATAGTTATTAATTAATAAATAATAATATATAATAATTATTATTAGTAGTAATAATATTAATAATATAACAATAAAATTATTATTATTATTATTATTATTATTATTATTATTATTATTATTATTATAAGATTTTCCATCATTTCTTTCATTTACGAGAGGTTTTTTGAGTATCAGTTTCAATTTCTTCATTTTCAGCTTTTCTCAAATTTATTTTCAAGTGAGGCTCTTTTGTAGGCGTTTCTGAATATCTTTTATTTATCCATTATTTTCTTAAAAACTACTATGGTAGAAAACACAGACTCATTCACTTACACTCTCTCTCACTCACCTCACTTTTTCATCCACCACACTCTCTCATCCACCTCACTTTCTCACCCACCTCACTCTTTCAATCTTTAACTCATTTACTCTCTCTATCCCACTCTCATACCCTCCCACTCTTTCACTCTTTCTCACTCTCTCACACTCTCACTCTCTCACACTCTCCCACATTCTCACATCCTCTCTCTCTCTCTCTCCCTCTCTCTCTCTCTCTCTCTCTCTCTCTCTCTCTCTCTCTCTCTCTCTCTCTCTCTCTCTCTCTCTCTCTCTCTCGTAATTTTTGTAATTTTTATTTTAGAAAATGAAACAACAATGACAAAAATTTAGATCTTAAAAATATAAACTGAAAAAAAAACATTTGCAATTTGGGGCTTCATTTAGGATTTTAAAAAAAGCGGAAAAAAAAAAAAAATTAATATAATATATATAATATATATATATATATATATATATATATATATATATATATATATATATATATATATATATATATATATATATATATATATATATATATATATATATATATATATATATATATATATATATATATATATATATATATATATATATATATATATATATATATATATATATATATATATATATATATATATATATATATATATATATATATATATTATATATATATATATATATATATATATATATATATATTATATATATATATGCACTTATACTGCACAGGTTCGAACTCAAGAGTGGAAAAAATCCTTTTTTTTTTTACAACCATTATTGCTAAATTTATTGGACCAGTTACTGTTCTAATGTTGGTATTATTTGTCATTATATAGTGGCACCTGTAGCCAAGGAATGTTTTAGCAGAACGTCACTCGGTTCTAATAATTGTCTCAAGTACTTTTAAATGCACTGAAAAATATCTATTCATTTTATTATATTTAATTAAAAAAAATTTTGTACAGCAAATTGAGATTTCTCATAAGGCATATTATCAACTATGGAAAATAATAAATAAATAAAAATAATAATAATAATAATAATAATAATAATAATAATAATAATAATAATAATAATAATAATTTTATATTATAATAATAATAATAATAACAATGATAATTATATATTACAAATAATGAAAATAAAATAAAAATGCAAATAAAATTATAATAATAATAATAATAATAATAATAATAATAATAATAATAATAATAATAATAATAATAATAATAAAAATAATAATAATAATAAAAATCCCTTATTACTGGAAAATGAAGGTTAAATTTTGATCACAAACAATCTATTCTTAATTTTTATTTTGATGAAAAAGAAATCAGGTTTTAGATATTTAAGATTAAGATTTGTAATATGCCAAAGTTTTTTCACAAAAAGAGAGAGAGAGAGAGAGAGAGAGAGAGAGAGAGAGAGAGAGAGAGAGAGAGAGAGAGAGAGAGAGAGAGAGTGAGAGAGACAGAGAGAGAGGAAGTAGGCCAGAGGGAGAGATAGATAGGTAAATAGAGAGAAAGAGAGTTAGAGGGAAGAGTCAGTTAGAGAAAAAGTGGTAAGGGGAGTGAGCCAGAGAGAGGAAGAGGTGAACCAGAGAGGAACAGAGTGTGACATAGACAGGGGGAGAGTGAGTCAAAGAGAGGGAGAGGAAGTCAGAGAGAGCCAGAGCCAGGAAGAGAAATGATAAAAGAAAGAAAGCATGTGTGTGTGTGAGAGAGTGTAGGAGAGAGTATTAGAGAGTGAGAGTGAGAGAGAGAGAGAGAGAGAGAGTAAAAGATTGTTTAATTGATAACCGTCACGCAAACATTAAAGGAGAAAATGTATCATAAGTTTCAGAATTATATATATATATATATATATATATATATATATATATATATATATA
>SEYY01023269.1:25000-28499 GCA_009176605.1 Armadillidium nasatum
TGATTTGCCTCTTACATGCAAATGAATTTCCATTCAGACACATATTCGAGGCAACTGATGGACAAACATATGGACCAAAAACTTTTAAGGGTACCATTGGAAATAAAATTGAAGAAAATGTGATTAAGTTGGAGATAGTTGATTTTGAACTTGTAAACAGCAACCTTGAAAAAATCCCCGAAGATATCGTTAAGCAAATTATCACTGACCAAAAAGTTTTGCATGAATTGTGTATTAGCATAAAATCAGGAATATATCGCCATCATTAGCCAACAAATCTCCAGACACTCTTCATCATGCCAGATGGCTAACAAAAGCAAACAAAATCTTTCGGTTATACGTTGCCACAAAACATCCTAGCAAAGTTCTTCAGAATCTAAGAAATATAATAATGAAATCACCAGGGTGTTTTTGGATAAAGTCACATCCAAAGGCAATTAATGGTGCATGTAATTTTTGATACCTGATGTATCAACTTAAAGACGTAGGCAAAAACTGCTATGATTAAGGAACGTGTACTAAGAAACAACTCGTACTTTGCTCATCCTGGAATGTATTACTTTCAATGTTAGAGGACACAAGAAAGAGAAAAGAGATTTAGTTGTTCAACGAATTATTGAAGCAAGAGCAAGGAATTAAAAAGCAAGAGTTTTTGAACTGTCTAAAACACTAAACTTTAATGCAGATGATTATTCAAAAGTTATTGATTCGGAAAAGGAAACAGTCACCTAGACTCCTGTTTTAAAGGATTTAACAATTGACGAAATAAAACAATTTGTAAATGAGCAATTAACACTGTTTTGTTTCTATGCCACAGCCAGGGTGTAGAGCATGCAGTAAATGCAGTTACACAAGCGTTACAAGTAAGAATTGGATATGAAAACAGACGAGCATATTTTGAATGTAATACAGTCCAGAAAAGAACTTAAGGAATTCGACAGCAAAAAACACTGGTCCCAATAACTATTTAGATTTATAAAAAAGTAAATGTTAAGAAGTTCGCTCGTTTTTTTTTTTTAACTTTGTAAGTTAATTATTTTCTTTATATTTTATAATTATAAATATTTAATATATATATATATATATATATATATATATATATATATATATATATATATATAGTCTAAAGTAAAAATAAAGGGATGAAATTTATAAGTATTGGTGATTTCTTTTTCATTTTCTCTTAAAGTTGAGGGGATAGAAGTTTGTAAAGGGCATTTATGTGTATGTCTTTAATGTGTGCGTATGTATGAATGTCTTAAACCTTATTATCAGCCTCTGATCTAAAGTGTGAAAGAAATAAGACGTATTGTTATTTATTTTTCTAATTTTTAAGGGGGGAGATGATGGGGGGAGTTTAACTAAAATTACATAATTACACTGTGTGAAATCATATTCTAGAGTTAGTACGATTTCGAGTTTCTCAAACTTTTAAACTGTGCATTTAGGGAATCTTGTTATGAGATCTTCTTCGAAGTTGTGGTGTGTTACAATTATGGGATCAAGTTTATCCAAGCAATTATGAAACACTCACCTACACGCATATACGAGCGCGCGCACACGCACACACACACATACGCACAATATATATATATATATATATATATTATATATATATATATATATATATATTATATATATATATATATATATATATAAATAAAAAAAAAAAGTAAAAAAAAAATATATATATATTATATAAAAAAACTATTAAAGCAACACAAAAATAGATTGACAATTTTTAATTGAAATTGCAGTGGGTTATAAATAGAATGAATTAATTAAAATATTAAAGGCAAAATTAGTAATGCAATTTTTTCCTATAGCTTAATTAAAATAATTGTTTTATTGTACTAATTTTATCTTAATTAGGAATGATAAAACTGTAGTCATTTAAATCAAGAGCAACCACTCCATTCCCTTACACAATTGATGTAGATTCTTACATCTTTTACCAAGCTTCCACCTCCTCACTCTTCGTCTTTTAACATTCACCCATTGGTGCCACACATAGCAACATGATTGACTCATAAATGAGACAATCACTATTACCAATAGAAATCACATTGAAACATTAATTGAAAGTTAGTGATTTTGAATTTTCTTGAATTTTTTTTTTTAATTTCCTTGAATTTTCTTGAATTTTTTAAAAAAATTTAATTTTCTTGATTTTTTTCTATTTTCTTGATTTTTTTGTACTATTTTGAATTATTTTAATTTTCTTGAATTTTCTTGAATTTTTTAAAATTTCATGAATTTTATTGAATTACTTTTAATTTAATTGAATTTATCTTTTTTTAAATTTTCTTAGATTATTTTTATCGTTAGTTCAGTTTTCTTCAATGTAGCATACGATTGTATTACTATAATTAAATTCAATAAATTATAATTTTTTTAATTTACCTTCAATATAAAAGTAAAAACAGAACCATAAAATTTATATATATATAATATATATATATATATATATATATATATATATATATATATATATATATATATATATATATATATATATATATATATATATATATATATATATATATATATATATATATATATATATATTTACGTTATATATATAATATATATATATTTATATATATATATATATATATATATATTATATATATATTATATATATATATATATATATATTATATTAGTGATGGCATCCGCATCGCATGCGCGGATGCGGAACATCCGCACAAAAATCATCCGCCACAAATTCAATCCGCATCCGCATCGCGATTCCGATTTTGAAAATTCAACATCCCGCATCCGCACTTTCGGAAATTCAACATCCGCATCCGTATCCGCATCTGCATCCGCATCCGCACTCTCCAAAATTCGACATCCGCATCCGCATCCGCATCCGCAAATTAGAAAATATGACATCCGATCCATCACAATATATATATATATAATATATATATATATATATTATATATATATATATATATATATATATATATATATATATATATATATTATATATATATATATATATATATATATATATATATATATATATATATATATATATATATATATATATATATATATATATATATATATATATATATATATATATATATATATATATATATATATGCGAATTGTAGATCAAGAGTGAGATGAAGAGAGAACTATCGGATTGGTTTAGCATAGGAGTGGGATTGAGACAGGAGTTTGTAATATCTCCATGTTATTTAATCTATTGATGAATGGTTTACTTAGAAAAATGAAGAGAGAAGGGAAGAGTATTACGTTGAGAAATATGGAGGGTGAATTTTAAGTGAATGTTTTACTTTTTGCAGATGATGCGGCATGTGTTGGTGGCAGAATCTGGAGAAAAGATGAGAATACTTGAAGAGAGTTTGAAGGGAAATGTGCAAACACGAGATTGAAATTCAATCCAGCGAAGAATAAATTTATGAGGATTGGAGGTGGGATGAGGAAATGTGGAGGAGGAATTGGTTTAGAAGTGTGAGAATGG
>SEYY01023270.1:0-24455 GCA_009176605.1 Armadillidium nasatum
CTTTCTCACTTGCTAATTTCCCTTTTCATTTTCTTTTCATTACTGCATTTCAATTTTATATTCCTATTATTTATCTTGTAATGTCATGATTCTAGAGGAAGTCATATCTTTGATATGGATTTGGTTGATAAGTTGTAAAAAGTTTTTATTTTTATTTATTATTTATTATTTATTTATTTATTTATTTATTTTTTTTTCTTCTTCTTTTTCTCTTGGCAGAGAGCTTAATGTAGCAAATCTTATTTAAATATTTACTACCAAAGATATGAATGAGAATAGAACTTGATAAATTTGAAATTTCAATATGGTTTGAAATACCATATATTGCAAAATTATACGCGCATGTAAACACTTACACATGGGCGTATTTTATGTGAGTCAAATGTACGTTCTTCAACAGACTCTATAACGGGACTTTCGAGTTGTCAATTCGTTTTTATTGAAACCTTTATTATTTTTTATTAAAATTGTAATTACTTCTCATTCCTTTATTAAAATTCATTAAATATGTATAAAAATTTAATGACATCTTACTCTTAATAATAAAAGTAATGATTTGAAACTTTAATTAAATAAAATAATTCGTCTGGCGACAGTTGGAACCCAGCACTCAGAGACTCGGAGAGAGTCAATCAAGGTTGCCAATTTTTCCAAATTATCTTTATAATAATAATTAAATAAACTGTAAAATGGAAATATCTTTCATATTGACAACTATTTTAATATATTATGTATAGATTGAAATTATTTGTCCTTCTGAGATGGTTTTAGTGGAAATGGTTGTAGAATGAAAAATTTAACGGCTGTCTATTATACCTTTAAAGTTGGTAGGGTTTGTCGTGAGAAGAAATGGCCGCTTCAAAGCTGTGTTTGAAATTTTTATACATTTGAGTTTTTGAATAAGTTGGAAACGTTTTCCTTCAACAGGAAGTGTTATTTGAAACAAACAAATTGCATTTTCCTTAATTTTTAGTAAACAAATATCTGTTATCAGTTTTTAAAGATTAAATTTCTTTTATAGTTATAATTCTTGTGACCTCTGATAACAAAATTCATAGTAAATAGTAAATTTACCTTTGTTAATGAAAAGGTGACTTTAGGAATGTTGAGAGAACGGGAAGGAAGTAAGGGAAACTATTATTTTATGGGTAAATAAAGCCTTTTCATCGCTGTTTGAGGTTAGTTGGCTAATTTAAAAATTAGAATGAAACACATTTCTACTGTTAGAAGATTATTCTTGTTTTCCTTCTTACTTGAAAACAATTACCTTTCGGTCGACTGTCGGAGTATAAATAGCTAGAAATTAGCATATTTCCGGCATTCTTAGACGTTCTTTCTTATAAGAAAGTTTTAGAATTTTTAACCTGTGAATATTTGGAACTATAGATCCCCTCCCTTATATCATTATTAAACCGTTTCTTTTTAGTTCCATTATTTAAATTAAATTCGCAGGTTAAATTATCTTTATTATTTTTATTTGCATAGTTGTTTTAAACTTTGCAAATCCCTGTTAGGATTAAAATTCTGATACTAATCAGAAGAGGCCTAAGCCAGGGTCTGGTTATGCTTTTTTTTTATAAATAACCAGACGGAAATATTTTATTCACTTTGCACGAATTGTTTAATTCTTAGTTAGGTTTTTTCTCGGTACGCCTCACCTATTTTCCAGTCAGTTAAAAAGAAAAGAAAGTACCGAGTGTTTTTTCTGTCAACTTAATTCTGAAGTTGATATCTTATTAGGATTTTCTAGCTTTGAGAGAAGTGGAATTCGTACAGATTCCCCTTCTCCGGTGAGTACTAAAACGAAAATCCTATTAAGACTTCAACTTAGTCTTTCCCTATTTAATTGTCTTCCTACGCGAAGTTGTAGACATTTAAGTTTTGTCTTGAATCCTACAATTTCCTACGTTAAAAAACAGACAATTAAATATCTTCTAGATTCATCTTTTTTTATTTTTTATTTCAGATGTGAGGTAATCGTCATTAGTTTAGGGAATTTCGGTTATTTCAAGTTCCTATCCTATCCTCCTTTCTATTTTTTCGGTGAGACTTAAAACACCTTTCTTAGGTGTTTAAAAAATTTCATTCACAGCTTTGCTTACAACATATGAAACACTATAGGATTTTTTTATTGTTTGTTTATTAGAATCATTTACACCTTTAAATTGTTAGGTTACATTTGAGTATTTATTTCAGTAATATTTACGATGTTCTTGGTAGATAAAATAAATCTACTTATTAGAAGTTCCACTCTAGAATTAATGGAGTGACTTGTAAATAAAATAATTATTGTAAATATTAAGAGTTGCTGTTTTTAAATAAGACAGTCAGATACTTAATTATAACTTAGTTCTAAGTTAAAAAATTGGTTTATTTACACTCTTAGTATTTAGATGTAAATAAAACTTTACTGTATAAACTTAAAGTTTATAAAATAATGGACTCTTTAACTTATAAGTTAGACATTATTAATTAAGTAAGATAACTTTACTATATTATTTAGGTATATTGACGCTTTAACTATATTATATTATATTTATTTATTTATAAATTATTTATTATATTATATTTATTTTTGGTTTATTTAAATACATTACTGTATCCATAATCAAATATTAACGTAACGTCAACAACATTTGGATTATAATATTCATTATATTCATTACAGACCCCTTTTACTATCCTTATAATAAAACAAACATGAAAATTATTCTCACTTTTATCCTCTTACTTCTTCAGTTCTGAAGGATTGTCTCTTCAGTTAATTTCGAGCTAAGCCATTCTTAAATATTTTAGAGAATAGTTCTCACAATTCTTTTGAGATGGTTTGGTTCGAAAGGAGAGGGTAGGAAGGTTAAAGTTTTATTCTAAATAGATATTTTATTTTATATAAGAATAAAGAGACCCAATCTTTGGCTATTCCCTTGTTGTCTAACGAAAGTGGGTCATTTCAATTGAAGACACAAAGGAATAGGTTGAAATGTGCTCCGAATGAAACTTAGAGTTGGCAACTAGAGTTGTTGATTCTCCCCATTCGTATTTCTCATTCCTATAACAAAATACAGTCCACTACCGAAATTAAATGCGAATGGGCGTATCGTTTAAATCAAATTATCTTAGTATTTTTTTCATTCGGAAGTAAACTAAGTCAGGAGGTTGTTAGGGAGGGAAAATATTTTTTTGCTTTTTTCCTTTCTGATAATCTCATGATTATTGGTTTACTACAGTATAATATCTGACACAGCATAAATTAAATGAGGATATAGCTGAGGCATTTGCGATTTATTCTCATCATATGAATATTTGTGTTTTTTATAACTCAAAATATCTTCATCAAAATAGCTATATGAGAGATGTTTCGTTAAACACACAACACTTAATCTTATTTGGTCAAAGACGTGATATGAGTAAAGTAAATATACTATCTACGTAAATGTTTCCGACTCAGCGTAAAGAATTTCTAAAAATATATAAACTGTTAACATCTATTCCGCATGGTTATTGTGCAATCTTCATCCGAAGAACAAGTTTAGAGTTTTTCTACGAACAAATATTTTACCTAACGAAATAAAAAATGTATACATTGCTTAATAATGAGTACACTGGTTAAAAAAACGCACCTATTATGGAAAATTTATAAAACTAAAGTCTAAAGATAGACAGAATGAATTATTGAAGATGAAAAATTAAAAAAGTGCCATTGCGAGATTTGTTTAAATCTAATAAAAAGAAACATTTCTTTAAATAAACCTCAGAAAGTTAAGTTACGTCGTCATAGGAACATCATTCGAAAACTTTTATCGGAAAGTAAAATATCTAAAAAATTTATTGCAGAAAGGGAGTGGAGTATTCTTGCCACTGCAATAATGAAGAAAGTAGTTACGCAGATTACGAGAAAATGAAAAATATATCTGAACACCAACAACAACACCAACAACAACAACAACAACAACAACAACAACAACAACAACAACAACAACAACAACAACAACCTTATAGTTTATACGACCCTAAAGCTGAAAAATTAAACAATTATGAAAAAGAATTGTCTCGTATATTAATCTCGAATATGAATATTCATGGAAAAAATATTTTGTATCAGAATGCAATACAATCATAAGTGGACTTAAAAGAATTACAACATCAGTCTTTATCAAGTAATTCTACAGAGAAAACAGTGCCAATGACGAAATCCGATGAACAAGAAGAGAAAGGTTTTCAACATATTTTAGAGCAATGTCTACCAAACAGATCTAAAAATAATGGAATTGCGCTAAACAATATTTTAAAAGATCAAATTTCATGGGATGATTCAGGACAGATTATTATAGATGGAGAAACAGTTTTTGGATCAAATATTGTAGACCTCATATCAGTTCTTACAAGAGAGTGGAAAACCCACAAATAACAGGATAGAACTTCAAGCGATTAATTTCCCAAAAAGTCTAATACAAAATAAACAAAGATTATTCGATTTGGAAAACATTCCACATAGCCCAAGACCTGAAATATCTCTTCCAGGAACCTCTTTTGCCTTAGTCAGGTCAAAAAAGAAAAATATAATTACTCCATACCCTCAGGCTGAAAGATTAAGAAGAAAAGCAAGTATGCTTCGTAACTGGATAAGAACCTGATTTTTCCTGCATAAATGTTTGTATTTTACATTGTACGCATAATTTTAAATAAATATTTTATGTAAACAAATTATTTTATCTCTTTTATAAATATCCTTGTTTATTTGTTTGTATATCATTTTTCATCATGAATCCAAAGGAAGTGGAAGATAAATATTATTATGACGTAAGTTTTCCTCATAGTTATGGTGGATTTTCTAGATTTGCTTCACAGTTCCCTTATGTAAATAAAAGAGACTTGAAAGAATATTTATCAGGGAAAGATGCTTTTACATTACATAAATTTGCACGTAAAAGGCTTAAGAGTCGTAAAACTGAAGTTTATGACACCGATCATACATGGCAGCTAGATTTAACAGATATGATTAAATATAGTTCGTATAATAATGGATTTCGGTATTTACTATTCGCCCTTGATGTATATTCAAGATATTTATGGCTAAAACCTCTAAAAGATAAAAAAGTGTCCCACCGTAGCTAAAGCCATGAGAGAGATAATTAGTGAAGATGACAGATACCCAAATTTCATGTTTACAGATAATGGTACAGAGTTTTTGGATAAAGAATTCCAAGCTATTGTTGCTGAATACGATATAGGATATTATAACACTTTTTCAGTGAATAAAGCTGCAATAGTTGAACGTGTACAACGAACTATCAAAGAAAGAATGCATAGATATTTTACCAAAATGAATACTTTTAAATAAATTGATATTTTAAAGGACTTGGCTTATTCGTATAATCGATCATATCATCGTACAATCAAGAAAACTTCATTTGAAATGTTAACTACCATACCTGTAATAAATAATAAAAAAATGAAATAAAAGATAAAACTGGGATTAAAGAGGGTGATTACGTACGTGTATCAAGATCGACAGAAAATTTTAAGAAAGAATATACAGCAAATTGGTCTCAAGAAGTATTTCAAGTAGATAAAATAAAGAATTTCTTCGCGATGGTTTAAAATTATATTATCTTAAGGATTTAGAAGTTGAAGCAGTGAAAGGTGGATTTTATAAACAGGAGGTACAAAAAATAAGTTTCGATCCTAAACAGTTTTATAAAATAGAAAAGGTGATAGGGACTAAGGGAAAAGGAAAAAATAAAATGTATCTCATAAAATGGCAAGGATACCCAGACAAGTTCGTTATATAAAAGCATCAAAGTTAAAAAAATATTAATCATTCTATTTCAAGATCATGGAGAGTGAAGACCATATTTACCTAACTCTGCCGTCTTCTGAATACTAATAATAATGTTTCAGACTTTACCACTGAATTAATATTTCCTATTCAACTGGAAAGAGAAATGCATGAGATTGGCTTGTGCGAAAATTTTAGATGTGAATATTGACAATGTAACTTCAAATCGTTTGGCATTCGTGATTTTCAGAAGTGTTAAATTCGTAAAAATTATATTGGAAATTTCTAATGTGAAAGGGTTAAGATCTGTAAAACGCAACGATATTAATTTTTATTGGGATGAGTTTCACGTAAAGAGGGGTTTATGTAAGTCTCTTCCTGATCTGTTTAGATACTTAAATAGTAGATTTTTACTTAGTCAAATATGTAGAGATTTATTTTTTCAAACTAATAAAGCCCAAAATGAAGATTATGAGCTCATTACTTTAAGATCTGTAATACACGCAAATTTGAAAGATATAAGATCATTTATTTTCTAACTCTCAGACTGGTTCCGCATGTGTATTTACATCCCTGAAACACCTGTAGACAAATCAATACGGCTTAATTCAGTAACCGAGTCTTCACTACATAATTTAATGAGATACATGCCAACTATTGAAGAATACTTAGAACAAGATGTTGTAAAAGTAAAGGTTACAAACTCTAATCAATTAGTGTGAAATCCTTTAGAGTTGCTAGGGAATCCGGGTATGGCGTACATATACACAGATATTGTCGAGCATTGTTGGAAATACAAAAGCTCCTGTACTAAGAGTTGTTCATATTCCTCGTTTTGCAGAGAGTCCTAACATTTCCCAGTGTACACTATTTACCGTTGAGTAAGTCTTATTTGAACTCGGTTCGTGTTTTATATAAGAGACGTCGAAGGTAATCCTTATCCATTCACTAACGGTACTTCATTGTGCAAAATACAAATCAGAAAGAAGCTCCGATAATAATAATAAATAATAATAATAATAATAATAATAATGGAGAGGGAGAGAGTTTTTAGGGGAACTAGAATGCAGATTGTATATGGATTCGTTTTTTTTTCTCGCTAAATTGATGAGAGGTGCATTACCAATATTTAAATCCTGTGGAAAATATCTCGCTGAAAAGGTTACAAAGACAGAAGTAAACATACTGCGCGATGTTGTAGGAGGTGTTAACCCACGTGAAGCTTTAAAACGTCGTATTGCTGATGTATCTGATGAAATGTTAGATGATGTTAAACGAAAAATAAGTCGAAAGATGACTGGGACTGGTGTTGGTAAGAATTACAGAACTACTGAACACTGACTAGCAAAGACTTTACAGTCCAGTCAAGGCTATTCTGTTAAATAATCACTATTGAACTATACGCTAGTAGACCAATTTCCTTAACATCTAAATCCAATTTCTACTTGAATGATTCGATGTTGTTGCTGTTCACTATTTGAAAAGAAAGACTATTCCATTTTTCAATAACATCGTACGCAAAAAATTCTTTGCTATGTTTGTTTGAAATCGTTTGTGAAGTAACTTGTGTCCGTTGCTACGTGTTAGGTCATTCAAGTCGTACCGAAAGTATTGCTTATAATCAACGTTGTCAAATTTATTTAGAATTTTAAATACTTCTATTAATTTTTCTCTCAATCTTCTTGTTTCTAGAGAATGTATATCCAGTTCTTGTAACCGTTGCACATATGATTTACCTCTCAATTATGGTATTAATTTAGTTGCCCTTTTTTGAACACTTTCGATTTTATCTACGTCCTTTTTGAGATATGGACTCCAAAACTGTACTCGTATTCCAAATGAGGTCTAACTAACGATTTATAAAGAGGAAGTATTATATTTTTAGATTTATATTCGAAATTTTTAGCAATGAAACCTAAAACTTTATTAGCCTTCTTAACAGAATTAGCACAGTGTTTTGCAAATTTTAAATCCTTACTGATTAAAACTCCAAGATTCTTTTCCTCACCGACAACTTTGATATCTAAGTCACCTATAACATAATTATATTCGACATTCCTGCTACCTAAATGTAAAATACCAAAATTTATCAATATTAAATTTCATTTCCCATGTTTTCGACCAATTGTCTATTTTATTCAAATAATCTTTCTCACAAGTTATGCGATTTCCAATTTTTGTATCGTCTACAAATTTCGAAAAATTACTTAATTAATACATATTCATCTATGTCATTTACATTAACAATAAAGAGTATTGTGCCCAGGATAGATCCTTGAGGCACACAACTGATAACATTCACCCATTCAGAGCATTCGCCATTAATTACGACACGTTGACTTCGATCCAATAGCCAATTTTTAATCCAATTTAAAAGTTTTCCTCGAATTCCATGAGCTCTAAGTTTTTCCAATAATCTTTGATGAGGGACAGTATCGAATGCTTTTTGAAAATCTAAGTATATGACATCATAAGACTTGTGGTTATCTACATTGTTAATAACTTCATTAAAAAATTCTAGTAAATTTGTTAAGCATGATCTATTTTTTCTAAAGCCATGTTGAGAATTATTGAGCACCTCGTGAACTTCAAAATGTACAATTAATCTACTCGCTAGTATTGCCCCAAAAATTTTTCCAACGATAGAAGTTAAACTAATTGATCTGTAGTTACTAGGAAGCTTAAGATCACCTTTTTAAAAATAGGAGTACATTAGCAAGTTTGAAATCATGCGGAACTATTCCCTGTTGTAGAGACTCGTTGAAGAGTTTTTTCAAAGGTTTCACTAATATATATATTTCAAGCTTTTAAGATATACCGGGTAGAAGCCATCTGGTCCAGGGGATTTATTTATTAATAATTTATCAATTTGGAAAGCAACTTCCTCTTCTAAAATTTCAAATATATCTAGAATATTATCTTTATAAAAATCTTTTACATCTCGCATGCTAGGAACATTATTTAGGTTTCCTTTCGTAAAAACTGAAGGAAAACAAATATTCAAAACGTTTGCCACATCAACATTGTTTGATTTTAGATTTCCGTCATTGTCCAAAACAAGTCCAATTGATTCTTTAATAGAACTTTTATTGTTTACATAGTTGTAAAACCTCTTGGGATTATTTTTTGCTTTCTCGAGCAATATTAATTTTAAAATTTCTTTTAAAATATCTGATTAATCTTTTACAATTTCGACGCCAAGCTATGTAAATGTTATTATTTTCTACAGTAGGAGAAGATTTCCAAAATATTGTGATATAAAGGAAGGAGAAGAAGAAGAAGAAAAAGAAGAAGAAGAAGAAATGGAAGAAGAAGAAGAAATTGAAGAAGAAGAAGAAGAAGAAGAAGAAGAAGAAGAAGAAGAAGAAGAAGAAGAAGAAGAAGAAGAAGAAGAAGAAGAAGAAGAAGAAGAAGAAGAAGAAGAAGAAGAAGAAGAAGAAGAAGAAAAGAAGAAAGAGAAGAAGAAGAAAAGAAGAAGAAAAAAAGAAATAAGAAGAAAAAGAAAAAATAGAAAAAGAAGAAAAAGAAGAAATAGAAGAAATAGAAGAAAAAGAAGAAATAGAAGGAAAAGAAGAAATAGAAGAAAAATAAAAAAATAGAAAAAAAAAAAAAATCGAAGAAAAAAAAGAAATCGAAGAAAAAAAAGAAATAGAAGAAAAAAAGAAATAGAAGAAAAAAAGAATTTTTTTTTTTTTTTTTACACATCACCACCACTCACGGGCAAAGCCCTATTCAAGGAGGGGGTGCTAAAACAATAGAAGAGATAAAAACAACCCACAACCCACACCTAACGCAAATTTCGCAGGTGAGCATAGACGTGGGCCTTAAAGGAATTTAGATTAAATTCAGCAGGAAACACAGAAGATGGAAGAGAATTCCACAAAACAGAGGTGGCTGGAAAGAAGGAGGCACCACAGCGAACAAGCCTGGAGTTGCCTATGTCCACGCAAAATTGATGAGCGGACATTGCACCCCTTGTGCTGCGAGGACGCCGTAAAGGTGGAGGTACACGGGTGGATAGTTCCCTCGAGCATTTGCCGCTGTAGTACCTATAGAAAAGAGATAAGGCACCAACATCACGTCGCAAAGATAAAGAGTCAAGAGAATTAGAAAGAGCGGGACAGTTTATTAGTCTTTGAGCCTTAGACTCAACCCTATCCAAAAGATGGGTGAAGCCTGAGCCACCCCAGATATGAGAGCAGTACTCCATACAAGCGCGGATGAGACCCTTGTATAATTGGAGTAACTGCGAGGAAGAAAAAAATTCTCGCAGTCTAAACAGAACTCCCAGCTTCTTTGAGGCCGCCCGAGCAACCATTGTGATGTGAGGTTTCCAAGACATTTTTTTGTTTATGTTAAGGCCAAGAATATTTATATTGTCAACAGGAGAGACAGGAGAACCGTCGAAAGAAATAGAAAAGTTAGGAGGTGTCTTTGAGAGGGAGATTTCTAGAAGTTGAGTTTTTAAAGAGTTGAATTTCACAAGGTTGAGACGACCCCACTGGGAAATTCTATCCAGATCTGCAAGAATGGAATCGGAAAGATGAAGACGAGAGGCAACTCTAGATGCAAAGGAAGGAGCTGATTTGAAATGAGTAGAAGAATGGAGGGTTGAGTCATCGGCATATGAATGGACAGGGTTAGATGAACAGCTAAGAAGATCATTAATGAAAAGTAAGAATAGAGTAGGAGAAAGGACAGAACCCTGAGGAACACCACTATTGATAGGAAAGGAAGAAGAAGTCGCTCTATCAACAACAGCTGAAATGGAGCGATTAGAAAGAAAGCTAGACATAAGTAAGCAAAGAGAAGGAGGAAACCCAAAGGAGGGGAGCTTGGAAAGATGTGACGCATGCCATCCATACCCGGTCAAATGCCTTAGATATGTCAAGCGCCACCACACAAGTTTCCCCATGATCCCTAAGGGCAGAAGACCATAAATCTGTGAGATAGGAAAGTATATCACCAGTAGACCTCGAACGTCGAAAGCCATACTGATGATCAGAAAGAAGGGAATGAGATTTCAGATGATCCCAGAAGTGAGAGTTGAGAAGGGTTTCAAAGATCTTAGACATAATACAAGTGAGAGCTATAGGGCGATAGTTAGAAGGATCAGAGCGGCTACCCTTTTTCAGAATAGGCTTGACCAATGCGTGCTTCCAACATTGAGGGAAAGTATTAGTATTGAGGCATAGATAGTAGAGTTGAACGAGGGGAGGAGCAAGCTCAGAAGCACACTCCCTTAAAATTCGGGGAGGAATGCCATCCGGGCCGCTTGCCTTCCTTACGTTCATAGATTTCAGAAGCCCATGCACCTGATCAAATGTAATTACAGGTAAAGTCATGGGACCTCTGAGAGGAGAAGAAGTAGGAGGAGGGTTGCCGGAGTCATCCAGGGTTGAATTAGAGGAGAATAGGAGGCCGAAGAGATTAGCCTTTTCAGTTGGAGTGTTAGCAACAGAGCCATCAGAGCGAATAAGAGGAGGAAAGGAAGATTTACAGAAGTTGTTAGAGATGTTTTTGGCAAGAGGCCAGAAAGATTTATCAGTAGGAGAGTTTAGGAGCTCCGCACACCTTCTTTTAGTGAAAGCCTGCTTTGCTCGTCGAAGAATATCCCTGCAACGATTCCGAGCAGAATGAAAATTAGCAAGAGTGATAGGAGAAGGAAAGTTTTTCCACTCTCGATATGCGATGTCTCTAGCCTGAATGGCAAGAGAGCAGGCGCGATCGAACCATGGATTTTTCGGAGAAAAAGATTTATTTGAAGAAGGAATGAACCTGCTCATCCCATCAACGATTACAGCCCCCACCTTATCAGTGGAGACTGACGCGTCTTTAGAGACAAAGCAGTCCATCCAAGGATAGTTAGCATAGAAGCAACGCAAAGCCTCCCAGTCAGCCCGATCAAAGTGCCAGAAGACACGCTTAGGGCAGGGTGGAGCAGTTGGAGAGAAAGCTTGAAAATTAAGAGTAATTAGGTTGTGGTCAGATTTACCAATAGGTGCGAAGACAGCGTATTTATAGAGAGAAGGACTAGTAGTGAAACATAAGTCAAGAGTGTTTAAGAATTGGTCGGGACGATCCGGAATGCGTGTTCTTTCTTTAATCAGTTGCTCCAGATCGTTGAGAATGCTGAATGATTCGGCTTCCTCCCCTCCTGGATCAGTATGAGAGGAACCAAAATAGAAGAAAAAAAGAAATAGAAGAAAAAGAAAAAGCAGTAGAAGAAAAAGAAATAAAAGAAAAAGAAATAAAAGAAGAAGAAATAAAAGAAGAAAAAGAAGAAGAAGAAGAAGAAGAAGAAGAAGAAGAAGAAGAAGAAGAAGAAGAAGAAGAAGAAGAAGAAAAAGAAAAAGAAAAAGAAAAAGAAAGAAGAAAAAGAAAAAGAAAAAGAAAAAGAAAAAGAAAAAGAAAAAGAAAAATAAGAAGAAGAAGAAGAAGAAGAAGGCGGCTTTATCCGTATACTTTTTCTATGCTTACTTGCTGATATAGCGATATCATTAACAGACCGACGTGTTATTTTTCGACGTTCCTGCATGTCTGTTGGCCCTTCATTCGAATTTGTCGTCCTTTTTGGCTTCATTTCGCCTCGGTCGACCTTTCGACATATGCATCTCAATTGCTTTATTACCTCTTCTTCCCCATTTATTACATGTGTAACAATGCTGGATTTATAACTGACTTTAAGAGGTATTTCTTTCTTCTTTGTTGCTTCATAATAAAACAATTTATTGTTTTTGAAGTCCAATTTTAAAGGCAATGCTGACATGCAGTCACAGCCTAAAAACAAATTGCCTCTAAATGAGCATTCGTTGCCCACTATTATTGCATTTATTACATAAATATCCTTACAAAGTTTAATCTCTAACTTTATTTTTCCATATACAGGAATATCATCACTTGTAATGGATTTCAAATTTATCCTGACTTTTTGCACCTTCACTTTGTCTTCACTATTGCCTCTAGGGGTATATGGTATGCAGCTATCATTTTTTCTTTTCTTTTCCCTTTTTCATGTTTCGAGATATTTGAGTTCCAAATATCCCATATTTTATGTCAAGGACTGCATTACCATAGGGACTTCTTGGTGCTACTTTCACTCCTGCCCCCTTTTGGCCAGTTTTCCTGAGCCTAAAAATGGTTTTCGCAAAGAATCTTCTTCTTCTTTATATTCTTCATATTCACTCTCAGATTCATCTTATTATTCTTCACTTGACTCTGAATCTGAATCACTATCTGATTCGTCTTCGTCTTCCTTTTTCTGTTCCTACCGGGGTATTTCCGATACCTTGTTTACTTTACACTTTCTGTTCTAGAATCCTGATCTGAATTTCGGAGTCGATGGGCGTTCATATGAACCTTTCTCCTGCCTCTTTTGTGGCTTATCGTACTCCTTATTTTTCTTCCTGAATTGCCTTGGCTGCCAGTTTTTATTGTATGATTCTTGAATATCCCACTTATTCTGGGGTTTCTCTTTTCTGACATAATTGTCATAAGAGTGTCTCTCACCCTTTTTGGGATAATTCCTTCTAAATCCTCCCCGACCTCTATATTGTGTTCCTCGCCTCCTGTCTCCTTTTCTTGGGTTCCAATACTGATTTTCCTGCTCCTTCCAGTTTTCATCATAATCTTCACATTCTTCTTTATAATTATCTTTCTTCCACTTGTTTCTTTTTCCATTGTTATATTTCTCATTATACCTTGTTTTATTGCTCGGTGTTTATATTCCACCTTTATTTCTTTCTCTTACAGCATTGACCCGTTCCTTCTCGCTGGACGGTTTGTATTCTCTTACTAATCCGATTTTATCGGTTAGCTCAGCTATCAATGTTGTTATAGTTTTGTCTGCCGTAAATGCCTTATTAACTTCTACATTTAATGCTTTTGATGGCAATTTTACATTTAGCATTGATGCTAATAACAGTCTTTGCACCTTTTCCTCTATTTTAATTCCATGTCTGGCATCAGCTTCTTCACAATAGTCGAATAAAAATGCAAGAGCTTGATTCATGTGTGCTGTTTTGTTTGAAGATTTATTCCAAGGATATACGATATAGTTCCTCATATTTTTCATATATGCTAGTTGACGTGGCCGGAGCAAGATTCGCTATCATAGCTTGCTTGAATTCTTCAAAAATATTTGCATTTCTTATTTCTAAAGAGGTTTCCAGTACTAATCACGATGAAGATCCCTCATTCGTTGAAATGTGGCTGCTTGCCATCCCAATTCGTTCCGCATCGGAAGTGATATGCTCTGATATGAAACTTCTTTCCAATAACCTGACCCATAAATGAACTGATGGGCCTATGGTTGGGCCACCTGTTAGGGGGAGGTCACTCAAGCATTGGAATTTTATGTTTGGCGTAGAAGAACCTTTGGATATTAAAGCTGTTTCTTCCATCACTACCTGTATTGCTGTCCGTCATTGTGTCTAAGTTTCGTGTGTTATCCACTCTCCTTTCTCTTTGTCTTTCCTCTCTGCTAATCGCTGGAGTAGTTGGTGGGATTAATAAGGACGATGCCACATGTTGCTCACTTGTTGTTGTATCCCCTTTACCTTCTATATCTCTTCCTACTACTGACATTCAAAGTGACTTACTACAACTGACATTCAAAATGCCTCACTACTACTGACATTCAAAATGCCTAACTACTACTATTACTACTTTTATTTGCGCTACACGAGTTCGTTTGAATTGACCCGCTTGGCCTTAAACTACTTTCAACGCTATTTGTGTGTACTACAGATCTTATAAATTTTTAACCAATTCAAATTAGGTGTTTACATTTAAGTTTCTAGCAACCTTTTTATATTTCAATTATAATAAAATAAATTAAACTAAAACTAAAAAAAATCTTTGTTTTAATATTAGGAACCAAGTTTTCAATATGTATGGTCTTACCTTCACCTTGTAGATTAGTAACAATTAAAATTAGTAAATAATGCTGTCAGTAGTGTAAGTTTGTGTCGATGCTTCACCGGTAATTTATCGACAATGTCTGGTTTGACACGTCAAACGCTTATGACTGTTGCCGTTATTTATATGAACTTTTTTGTCAATACTTACCGATTTTTTTATTTTAGGGGATGTTTATATAATATTTAATATAATATTTAAATTACCAACAACGTAAGAAAAAATAAAAGGAATTAATTGTGAAATCACTTACACACAAAAAATATGAATTGAAGTAAAAAATTATAAAAATATTTGTGTATTCACTTGCAAAAAAATGAATTGTGAGTTCGCACATAAAAAATTTTATTTATGTGTTCACTTTCAATCAACAAAAATATAAATTTTATTGCACAAAAAAAAATCTAGTGAATGTTGGTAAATTCTTCTTTTGAAATCGTTTGTTTCTCCTATATACGACAACCAAAACTCATCCCTCACAAATCACAGACGTAATTTCAACCATAACCTAAACCTAAACAAGGCTGAATTGATAAAACACACCCAAAATACACACACTCGGAAATTCATATAATCCTTTTTAATAAAAAACACACCTAACATAAACCTTATACCTGGAGAGCATATCATCGACGATAAAATGAACACATTTTTCAAACAATCATCCTCATTACAAGAAGTTCTAAAGAAAATCGCATAGTTACCAGATTTCCAAATAGTAACCCATGACAATGCAAATGGACCTGAAGTTGATGACCATCCATTCACAGTTAGTTCTGAAGAAGTGACTCAGTTAAGAGCACGAAAGCTCAACTATTCATTGTGTCTTGATTAACATCTATTAATAAATAATTGTTCAATGCTAAAATTAAAATAAAAACTTTAAAAGTCGAATGTAATCTTAAGCGCAACAAGGGATTAAGAAATAATATATATTATATATATATATATATATATATATATATATATATATATATAT
Source organism: Armadillidium nasatum (assembly GCA_009176605.1). Lineage (NCBI taxonomy): Eukaryota > Metazoa > Arthropoda > Malacostraca > Isopoda > Armadillidiidae > Armadillidium > Armadillidium nasatum. The sequence continues at coordinate 15,678 of SEYY01023270.1, forward strand.
ATATATATATATATATATATATATATATATATATATATATATATATATATATATATATATATATATATATATATATATATATATATATATATATATATATATATATATATTATATATATATATATATATATATATATATATATATATATATATATATATATATATATATATATATATATATATATATATATATATATATATATATTATATATATATATATATATATATATATATATATATATATATATATTATATATATATATATATATATATATATATATATATATATATATATATATATATATATATATATATATATATATATATATATATATATATATATATATATATATATATATATATATATATATATCTATATATTATATATAATTATATATATAATATATAAGTTCACTAATTATTGTTTTCAATATTAAGCCCCGGGAAAGGTCTTCTTTTTTCATTAATTTCTGCAACATTCGCGGTCTTTTTCCTAATTTCCCCTCTGTCGAACACCATTTCTCTTCTTCTAAACCTCATCTCTTGTTTCTAACCGAAACTCAGGTGCTTGAGTGTTTTGACAGTAAACCTTATTCTGTTACCTCATACTGTTTCTATCCTCAATTTTCAGCCAAAGGTGGTTGTTGCGCATATGTGCGCAACGATGTTATTTGCACTCGTGTCTCTAATTTGGAGTCTCCTGAATTTTCTACTTTATGACTAAAGCTCTCTTCCAATTCTACTACTAAATTTATTTGTTCTGTTTATCTATCTCCTAATTCTATGACTATCCATAATTCTTCGACTATTTAAACTCCAAAATAGAGCACATTTTGTCTTCTTCTCCTATCTCCGAAATCATCGTTTTAGGTGATTCCAATGTTCACCACCGCCAATAGCTATCATCTAGTTCTCATGATCATGCTGGTGAATTCGCCTACAACTTTTCTATCAAAAACAACCTTGAGCAGTTGGTGCAACTCCCTACCCGTATCCCTGATCGTCTTGGTCAGTGGCGGCTCGTCTATATGGGCTCCAGGGCTGCAGCCCCTCCAAATTAAAAATACCAGGCGTAGGATTTTGATTTAGGTATGAAATTTTTGTCAGAGAAAAGTGATTTAAATTCATTTTTTAACAACTTTACACATAAAAAGTATAAATTAATAAAGAAAATAATTATTAAATGCATTTTGCAACTGCAAATTTTGGTGTACGATATTTTTTATACACATAGCAATAATATAAAATATGGGCTCTAAAATCGGAGTCCTCAAGTAAGCCAAATTGTTAGTTTTTAAATAATAAGACAGATATGTCAACTTACCAAAAATAGAATGTAAAATTTCAATAGCAGTTTTTATGAAGTTGCTGTTTGTCTTCCGCTATTTTTTTTGGCAACTTGGAGATCACTTTCTAATATTGAAAATATTTGAATGTTGCCAGATTTGTCCTTTTACGTACATTTCATAAATAATATAAACAGAGTAACAGACCAAATAAAACAGTCTTTTATTGTATCACATGAAGTGGAGATGTGTTTTTTTTTCTTGTGAAAGAAAAATTACAGGATTTTTTTTTTTGCTCGATATATATATATATATATATATATATATATATATATATATATATATATATATATATATATATATATATATATATATATATATATATATATATATATATATATATATGGTTGTTAAATTTTAAGGGCCGATGTTGATTTTGAATAAAACACAAATTACTTAGGAATTTATTGTCATTTCTTTTTATTATGATAATATGGTATGGTTCAATTATGTATGGAACAAAATATCGGCCAAATGGCCGCCGCGACCTCGGCGGCACACCTCCATCCGATGGTCCAAATTTTCGATGACGCTGAGGCATAATTGGGGTTCTATGCCGTTAATGTGCCGAATTATCTCATCCTTTAGCTCTTGAATTGTTGCTGGCTTATCGACGTACACCTTTTCTTTCAAATAACCCCAAAGAAAGAAGTCCAACGGTGTCAAATCACATGATCTTGGCGGCCAATTGACATCGCCACCACGTGAGATAACACGGCCATTGAATTTGTCGCGCAAAATAGCCATTGTTTCGTTAGCTGTGTGGCAAGTGGCACCGTCCTGTTGAAACCACATATCGTCCACATCCATACCTTCCAATTCGTGCCATAAAAAGTTCATCATCATCTCACGATAGCGAACACCATTCACAGTAACTGCCTGACCGGCCTCATTTTGGAAAAAAATACGGCCCGATGATGCCGCCAGCCCATAAACCACACCAAACAGTCACTCTTTGTGGGTGCATTGGTTTTTCGACAATCACTCTTGGATTAGCATTCGCCCAAATGCGGCAATTCTGCTTATTGACGAATCCACTGAGGTGAAAATGTGCCTCATCACTGAAGATGATTTTCCTCGAAAATTGATCATCCACTGTTGCCATTTCTTGCCACCATTCTGACCATTGACGACGTTTTGTATGGTCAAGAGGCTTTAGTTCTTGAGTCAATTGCACCTTGTAAGCGTTTAAATGCAAGTCTTTATGCATAATGTTCATCAACGACGAGCGTGAGAGGTGCAATTGTTGGGCACGACGACGAGTTGAAGTGGATGGCTCCTCAGCCACACTATCGCGAACAGCAGAAATATTTTCTGCAGTACGAGCTGTACGAGCATGCACTGGTCTTTTCAAATCTCCTACAGACCCGGTTTGCTCAAATTTTTTCACGATTTTTCCGATTGTACGCACATTTGGACGATTAAATTGACCAAAAAAATCACGAAGTGCACGATATGCATTTTGATTTGAAAGCCCATTTTCATAATAAGCCTGAATAACTTTAACACGTTGCTCCATTGTGTATCTTTCCATGGTTCAAATTGAGTAAGTCTGAAATTGAAAAAAGTCAAATGAAATGCAGTAAAAAACTTGACGTTTAGGTGTGGTTCACATTCAACATCGGCCCATACAATTTACCTCCCTATATATATATATATATATATATATATATATATATATATATATATATATATATATATATATATATATATATTATATATATATATATATATATATCGGCCTTTAATTAGACCATGTTCCCGACTTTCCCCCTAACTCTGGTGGAATATTGGTATCCCTCTGGCCTTTGCCCACCAGAGGTGAAAAAAAAGAAATATATATATATATATATATATATATATATATATATATATATATATATATATATATATATATATATATATATATATATATATATATATATATATATATATATATGAGCCAGCTACATATTTTAAAAATTATTTCACGTACGTAAAAAAGGATTATATTTTTAGAAATCCTTGTCGAATATAGGTAAGAAAAATTGGGAAAAAAAAAAAATCTTATAATAATTTTATTACGTAAGTAAAGTTTACTTTTTATAACACTGGAAAGAATCGTACGTCTGGCAATGCCACTTTTTTTTAAATAATTTTTTTTAAAAATAAAATAGTTTGAAATTTTACACACACACACACACACACACACACACACACATATATATATATATATATATATATATATATATATATATATATATATATATATATATATATATATATATATATATATATATATATATATATATATATATATATAATATATATAAAAACTTGCAGCCCCTCCTTGCCAAGTTTTCACGAGCCACCACTAGTCTTGGTGATGAACCCAACATATTTGATCTTTTCCTTACTTCTTATCCTTCTCCTTATACTGTTAAACTCTTTCCTCCTCTGGGTTCAAACGATCACCATTTTATCTCCGTTCATTCCTTCGTTCTGTCTCCAAGTCTGGCTACCTGCCTTCGGCTAGAGACGTTTGTGGCACTTCAGTGCTTCAAGCTGGTCTGACTTACGGTTGCACTTCTCTGATTTCCCATGGAAGGATTATTGCTTTCGTGGGAGGGGTCCCTCTGAGTATTCTGAGCGCATAACCGAGGTGATTCTCTTTGGCATGGAGGCGTACATTCCATATTCTTTCCCTTCTACTAAGCCTAACAAACCTTGGTTTAACTCTACTTGATCTCGCGCTATCCATCGCAGGGATACTGCCTTCAGAGATTAGCGTTGTCTTCAAACCCCTGAACTCATTCAACTTATATTTCATCCCGGAATTGTTCAAAATCTATTCTTCGAGAAACCAAAAACTCTTTTCTCCACCGCAAATGCAATAATCTTTCTAGTTCCTCTTCCTCTTGACCCGTCTGGCATTTTGCAAAAAATGTTAACTCTAACTTCGTTTCTTCCTCTTTCCCTCCTCTAGTCTCTTCAGATTGCACAACTGCCATTTTTCCAAAGCTGAACTCTTCCCTCATACTTTTGTTTCTAACTCTACTTTAGACGATTCCGGAGTTATTCCTCCTCTTTCAACCCCCTACAACTCATTTATGCCTAATATTATAATTTCTTCCAAAGATGTCCCTTCTGCTCTCTCTGAGCTTAACACTAAATAGGACTATGGTCCTGATGGTATTCCTCCTGTGATTCTCAAAACTTGTACTTCTGAGCTTGCACCCTGACTTGGCAAACAATTTCGTCTTTGACTTTCTACTTCGACCTTCCCTTCTTGCTGGAAACGTGCGCTCATTCAACCTGTGCCGAAGAAGGGGGACCCCTCTCAGCCCTCTAACTATCGTCCTATTTCTTTAACTTCCGTTCTTTCTAAAGTTTTCGAATCTATCCTTAGCAGGAAGATTTGGAAACATCTCAATTCTTTCAATCTTATCTCCGATCGCCAGTATGGCTTTCGTAAAGAACGTTCTACTGGTGATCTTCTTTCCCTACTTTCTGACTCTTGGTCCTGCGCTCTTAGGGATTTTGGTGAATCTTTTGCTGTTGCGCTAGACATATCGAAATCTTTCGATAGAGTCTGGCCCAAAGCTTTGATTTCCAAACTTCCCTCTTTCGGAATCTATCTTTCTCTCTGTGACCTTCTCTCTAATTTCCTTTCCGGTCATTCTATAGCAGCTGTTGTAGACGGTCACCGTTCTTCCTATAAATCTATAAATAGTGGTGTTTCTCAATGATCTGTTCTTTCTCCAATTCTTTTTCTAATTTTCACCAATGACTTTCTCTCTACTACTTCGTCTCCTATCCACTCCTTTGCCGATGACTCCACCCTTCATTACTCTTTTCAATTTGAAAGACGTCCCTCCCAACAGCAGTTAATAGATTCAAGAAGTAACTGACCTCTGATCTTTCTCGTATTTCAAATTGGGGCAGAGAACATGTTCGTTTTCAGTGCCTCAAAAACTCAAGTCCTCCATCTTTCTACTCGACACTAATCTTCCACACAACTATGATATCTTCTTCGGAAACACTCAACTCAAACATTCATCTGTCCTTGATATTCTCGGAGTTTCTTTTTCTCGTGATCTTTCTTGGAAGGATCACATTATTTCTCTTTCTAAACAAGCTTCTAAGAAGTTGGGTGTTCTGAGGTGCCTTGGTAGTCTTGTTACGCCACCCCAGTTGCTTGCTGTGTATAGGGGTGTTGCTCGCCCCTGTATGGAGTTCGCCTCTCACATCTGGGGTGGTTCCACACATACAGCTATTCTCAAAAAGGTGAAGACTAGGGCTTTTCGTTTCATGAATTCTCCTGCTCTTACTAACTCTCTCCAGTCTCTTTTTTCCATCGAATTGTTGCATCACTTTCTCTATACTATCGCTATTACAACGGACATTCCTCTTCTGAACTCTCACGTCGCATACCTAATCCATTGAGAAGGGCTCGTGCGATACTACTTTCTACACAGTCTCATCCTTTCTCTATCCAACTCTCCGACCCCAGACTTAACCGCTATGCTCACTCTTACATGAACTCTACTGGTAAAGTCTGGAACACACTCCCTTTATTTGTTTTCCTAACTTCCTTTGACTTGCACACTTTTAAACGCCATGTATCGGGTCATGTTGGCCATTGGTGATTGAAATATTCCTCAACTCTGGTGGAATTTGTTGGGTCTTCAGCCTTTGTCCACCACAGGATACAATATATATATATATATATATATATATATATATATATATATATATATATATATATATATATATATATATATATATATATATATATATATATATATATATATATATATATATATATATATATATATATATATATATATATATATATATATATATATATATATATATATATATATATATATATATATATATATATATATATATATATATATATATATATATATATATATATATATATATATATATATATATATATATATATATATATATATATATATATATATATATATATATATATATATATAATATATATATATATATATATATATATATATATATATATATATATATATATATATATATATCCAAAAATCATGTGGTACAACATATGGTATGATATATATATATATATATATATTACTGAATTCTAATTTTGCACATTTAAATTTGCATTATTATACGAGTTTATATTTTTGCCTATTGTTCATGACTTGCATAATATAAAACCTCTCCTGAATTTCAAAAATGAATAGAAAGTGCAGAAATGATCCTGACCGTTTTTGTTTTATTTTTGGGAAAGTCACTTTTCCCTAACAGAAAATGAATATAACAACCTTTGTTAAAAAAAACTACTTTGCTTAATTTGGAGTAAAACTTGGAGATCAGGATAAAACCTTTGCTCCTCATGTCTGCTGCAAAACGTGCGTTGAAGATTTAAGGAGTTGGAGCAAGGGAAAACAAAAGTCTCTCCCCTTTGGTGTTCCAATGGTGTTGAGGAAGGGCAAAGATCATGTTAGTGACTGTTACTTCTGCATGACGAATTTAGCAGGTATGACATATTTATGAATTATTTTTCTTTTATTGTATTAAAAATGTAATATATACATTTGGCAGTGGAAATTTCATGTATGTTTGTTTTGTTAGCTTTTAGGAATAAATCAAAAGAGAAGCAACACGTGAAATATCCTGAAGTTCCATCTGCCATAAAACCGGTACCTCATGGTCAAGGAATTCCAATTCCCAATCATCCAGACGAAACTTTCTTGACGCAAGACTCCGAGGACGAATTACATGATGCTGCTGTCGATGATGATGGTGATGGTTCCCCTATGTATGAAGGCACTTCTGAGATGAATCAACCTAAGCTATTAAGGCAATCAGAACTTAACAATTTGACTAGAGATTTGGGATTGTCCAAAGAATCAGCCCCTATTGCTTGGGTCACGGCTTCGCAAAAACAATTTGTTAGGTTCAGAAACAACATTTATTGGTACCGCCATCGTAAAAGGGAGTTTCGTAAATATTTCACTGCTGACGAATCCAAATCTCTTACTTACTGCAATGATGTGAAAGGTCTCATTAACGAATTGGGCGTGGAGTATGTTCCTGTAGAATGGCGAATGTTCATAGACAGTTCCACCAAAAGTTTAAAAGCAGTACTTCTTAACAATGGTAACAAGAAGGCATTTTTTCTTGTTGGTTTTTCAGTGATGCTTACTGAAACATACGACAATCTGAAGCATCCGATTCAGGTTTTAAACTATGAAACACATAATTGGAAGAAATGTGGAGACATGAAGGTAAGAATATATCTATATTTCAGAAAGAAATCATTTGAGAAAGAAATCGGGATCTTTTATGTTCAATACAAAGTAAATTAATTTACTCCATGTTTCTTTGTATAGGTAATAAATATCCGTGTGTCTTGTGTCTTTGGGATAGTCGAGCAAGTAATGAACACTGCACACGATGCCAATGGCCGATCAGAAATGAACTTGAACCAGGTCATCACAATGTTTTCAATCGAACCTAAAAATGTTTTACTTCCACCTCTACATATAAAGCTTGGAATTATGAAGAATTTCGTTCGAGCACTAAACAAAGATGGAAATGTTATCTGTTACCTGAAAAATGCACTTCCAAAACTAAGTGACTGTAAAATAGAAGCAGGAATCTTCGACGGTCCGCAAATTAGGAAACTTTTGCAGATCCTCACTTCACTGATGTTATGGTGAACAAAGAAAGAAAGGCTTGGCTCTCTTTCAGATCTGTCGTGACAAATTTTCTGGGATATCGCCGAAGTACAGATTACGAACATGTAGTAGACGAACTGCTGCAGAACTTTCAATCATTAGGCGCAAACATGTCAATTAAAATGCATTTTATTAGTTCCCATTTAGACTACTTTCCAGACAACTGTGGAGATTGCAGTGAGGAACAAGGTGAGCTGTTCCATCAGGACATAAAAGTGACGGAGAAAAGATATCAAGGCAGCTGTGATGTGAGTATGCTAGCTGACAACTGTTTGTGATTAAAAAGAGATGATCATGATCATCTTCCTCTTAGACAACATATAGTAAAAGAAAGGTCATAAGAAAATCAATTATTCCTCAATAAGTACCCAATGGGTTACTTTGTATTAATGTCAAATCATCATGTTTTTGTATTTAGATGTAAAGTTTTTTTTTTATTTCTGCATCCTAATTTGTCAATGATATATATATATATATATATATATATATATATATATATATATATATATATATATATATATATATATATATATATATATATATATATATATATATATATATATATATATAAAAAAATGCATCCGCATCCGCATGCGCGGAGGCGGAACATCCGCACAAAAATCAACATCCGCATCCGCATCCGCATCCGCAGTTTCGGAAATTCAACATCCGCATCCGCATCCGCATCCGCACTTTCAAAAATTCAACAT
>SEYY01023271.1:0-5000 GCA_009176605.1 Armadillidium nasatum
GTTATAGAGTTATACATTTAAAGGTTAATTTAACATAAATAATTACTTGACATTATTTTTACAATGTCAATAATAATCAAATATATGATAATATTACAATTTAACAAAAGTAATGAGTTTTTGAGCGTGAATATTGTAATGCACAATAATAATTAAATGAACCCAACTTAAATGCAATATATTCTTAAAGTTATTTTCTTTACCTTCCAGAATGCACAGCAGGGGCCAACAAGACCTCCTCCTTCTCAAGTATTACTGGACTAGACTGTGCACGCCAAAGACCTCCAACCGTAAGCCACAAGGACCAAGAAAGGAAAAGTAGAGGAAGTGGTTAGTATTTAGAAGAAAAACTGCGATACTAACTACAATGATGATGGTTTAGCTTAACTGCGCTTTCTAAGTATGTTTGAATCCAGTCAGTATCCGGTTCCACTCTTAAGCGAAACTCCAGGAAAACTTCAATAAGAATTCTTAAATTATAACAATCCCATGAATGAAATTCAGTAAATAAATCACAAAATGAAATTCCAAAAACAGAAATCAATCCCAAATAAGAAAAGCCCAGAAAAAAAACCCTGAAACATAACAATAAATTTCATTAAGCATATATCATATTATATTCTATAATAACTTACATACAATATTAATGTATCACATTATTTATTCCATAATTTTTTTCTTATAAATTACCTTAATGTTATAAATAGAACACTTAAGGGTTTTTCTTTTAGTTTATGGATGTTTTGCTTTTCACACCAGTTGGCTGGTCACTATTAAAAATAAACTTAATTATTTATCAACACTTTACATTAATTATATATTTGTCAATTTTATTCACTTAGTTTACTATGACTAAGGCACATACTTTATTTTTACATATTCTTACCGAATTTACTTCAATTGGAAGTCCTATATTTTCAAAGATTGTGTTTTCAAGATTTCAATTGTAACACAGTGAATTACAAATTTAATTTAGGTATATTAACGTCCATATAGTTGTATAAACACTATGATAAATATATATGTACTTTCAAAAAAAAACAATTATTATAAATTTCTCAATTCAATAATCTGTGAAATAAAGAAAACTGTAGTTTACCGTATAAAGTTTTCATAATGTGAAAAAAAATGGAAATATAATAAAAATTTCTATAATTCTACTAGTGAAAGAGGGATGATGAGTTACCCGGCTCATCAAGTCCTTCCACTCTCCACTTCAGCGTCATGTGAGTTTTTATAATTGCTCCATTTTATAGCAATGTAATTTTATAACAAAGTAATATTTTAACAATAAATTTTATAATAATTTAACAAAGATTTTAAATATATATAAATTGATTATTTTATTAATTTAAACTTTTAAATTTTTAACAATTTTATTACATAATCAAATTTATGATAATTGTTATTGTCATTGTCATCATTGAAAAATTCCTAATCATCCCACCATATATATATATATATATATATATTATATATATATATATATATATATATATATATATATATATATATATATATATATAATATATATATATATATATATATATATACAAACACACAAACACACAAATGAATACCTCACTTAGTCTAGTTTCACTATAGTCTGACATTAATTAATAATATATTAATATAAAATTTAAAATGGTAATTTTTTTTAATAAAAATGTGCAAAACGTAAGTATATTCCCACTCATGTCTGTATTTTATGTTAACTGCACTAGGCACACATTGTTTACTATTTAGTATTCAACTAGCCAACTACATTTAAGTTGTGTTATATATCATTTTCAATTTTTAAAAATTATAATTTTTTTTTTTTGTATTAAGAGAAGAGGCCAAAGAAGAAACCAGTGCAAATATCAATATTGCAAGTTTTTAGTAATAAAAAATGAAATCTTTAAATATTTTTTTGTTCAATTATACATTAATAACTTCTAAATTTATCGGACTGGGGCTCGAGCTCTGGCCAGGGTTGCCAAAAAATTTGTAAAGAGGTCAAAAGCACTGAAATTTTAGGTTAAGAATATTAGAAATAATTTTAATTGAGATTTACTTAATTATAAGGAAGGAGTAAAATAGTCACATTCACTTAAATTCATGATTATTTGCATTTTCTCTGAAAAAATTTCAGAAAACAGAGTTTGTATAATAAAAGTTTAAAAAAACAAAAAACAATGCTGAAATTTCTGATTCACAGTAGTGATTCAACAGGTTTACTTGAAAAAGACCCTAAGTTAAAGTTTGAAAAAATGTAAGATATAAAATTATCAATATAACCTGTATTTATTCATATCATTGCTATGTTATTGCTGTGTATCAAATCTGAATCATTTAGCCACATTATTTCAAAATCATGATTTTGTTTATACTTTCAGTCACTATGGCTAAAAGATCAGCTTCAGCAACACTTTACAGTGTTTCAGGATAGGCTTGAAATAGCTAAATGTAACATCTGCTGCCAGAAAATTAGAAGAGGACCTCTGGGTATTCCAAGTAAAAAAATTTCAACCAAATCTTTGTGGGGGCATCTAAAATAAAAACACAAAGATGAACATTCACTAGCAGAAAAGGAGTGGTCAAAAGAAAAAGAAATATTGAAAATAAACGAAGAAAAATCTTAATTTTCTTTTATTTTGTTTGATTTAATCAATAAGTATAATAATTTAATTAATAAGTATAATATGCCATTTTAACCTTGGCAGGGAAACCCTGGTTTTCCTTTGATTTTTTGCTGGAACCATGGTTAGTCCATATCTATTACATAGAGTAATTACAGTACCTCAAAACAAATTCATTACTAGTATCAATTTTGATAAAAATTTAGCCATTTTATGGTTATGTCATTTACTCATCACCTTTTAAGACTAGTGAAGTATACTGAGAAAATATTAAAATCTTTAATATAAGTTGTATTTTTCTTTCAGATATTTCCAGATTTCTCTTGTTACATATGGCATATTTAATATACATTATTTATTATGTTATACTAGATTTATCTTTTCAGCTAAAATAGAGTTCACATTAATTTTTTTTTTTAAATGATGATAAATTTACTTCTTTGAAATTGATATTAAAAATGAAATTACTTGGGCATTCTTTTTTGTGTATTAAATATTTATTTCTTTTATTACGCATTTGCCATTCAAAGTTTGAGGAAGATCAAAGATTAATGGGAGATTTATATTATGAAAGTGACTCAAATATATTTTCTCTTGCATGGGTGGTAGAAATATTGCCAAATTGTTCATTGAAGGAGGTCCTGTCGTCTTGCCACCATTGCAATGATCATCTCTTTTCAAGTGTATTCAATGACTCAAAATGTAACCTGATGGTGGTTAAAAAACTTGAACCATTTCCTAATACCTATTTAATAGCCCATCCATATTATCGAATGTACAAAAAAGTAAGAAGAAAAATTAAGGAAAATTATCGAAAGTTTATATTACTTAAGAATTCAACATCATTGTCATATAATATACCAAAAGATTCTGTATATAAAATGGATTCATTGAAAAAGTCTAATAGTGATGTGTATATTAGTACCAAAAGTTGTATACAACAATTTTTAACTTCTCACTCATGCATAAAAGTAGCTATTCAGGAAGTACTTCGCCAAAGACATAAACGTTCAAAAGTAGACTTTAAAGATCCTCTGTATAAAAATCAATGGCATCTAGTAAGTAATTTTGAATTTTTGGTTACTATATTTTAAGTACTAATATCTAATGGCTGTAGAACTTTTTTTTATTTCATTCTCAGTAATTCCTTTATTACTTCCAATTCCTTCTATTCTTTACATCTTTTTTGTTTTTCTTTCTATTCTACTTTGAATCAGTTTCTTTCTTTTTTCTTCCTTCATACTATTTGGAATATTCTTTCAATAATTATATTTTTTTTTTTTTTTTTTTTTTTTTTTTTTTTTTTTTTTTTTTTTTTTTTTTTTTTTTTTTTTTAAACATCATTCATCTTATTTATTTAATTTCTTTAGTTTCATTTTATTTTATTTTTATATCATATCAATATGTCTTTTCATGTATGTCTCCAACTCTGGAAATATTTATTCATGAAAATTAGAATATCAAATGAAATTTAATTCTTTTTGCCTACATACACTAAATTTAAATTTATATTTATTTCAGAGAAATACTGCATATGGTGAATATGATGTAAACGTTGTTGGTGCATGGGAGAGTGGCATTACTGGACGTGGTGTTACAGTGTGTGTAATTGATGATGGTTTAGAATGGAGACATCCTGATTTAAGAGATAATTATAATCCAAGAGGTTCTTACGACTTGAATGCTGATGATTTTGACCCATCACCTGTTAAAAATGGAGGTAAGTGCTTCATACACTATTATTATTATTAGGTATGGGTAGAATATCCTTTAAGTATTAGTTTATCTAGTAGTTTTTTGCTATCTTACTTTCCAACTCGATATTTTATACATTATTAAATTAGCCTTTGTTCAAATTATCCATTTTATAAGGCCTATATATATATATATATATATATATATATATATATATATATATATATATATATATATATATATATATATATATATATATATATAGGAGGGTGCTTGAAACCCCTACTGGGGCTACTATGGCATTCTGCTGGGTGTTCCTGGGTTGCAGGAGCAACCATCCCAAGTCAAGCAATGCCAACATGGGCACAACAACTGTTGCGACTAATTAGCAATATAAGACAGAGAAAAATTCGCCATGATTCGAACCCACCGACAACAGGGTCGCCGTTAGACAATGTACAGAGGGCTCTACCCAAAAAAGAAGGCATAGTAGAACGGTTTTCAAGCTCTTCTGCTTCAGATCACTGTAGCAACTCGATACCTATTTAAATCCATAGGAGGGTGCTTGGAACTCCTACTGGGGCTATTATGGCATTATGCTGAGTGCTCCTGGGTTGCAGGAGCAACCAACAAAGTCAAGCAACGCCATCATGGGCACAACAACTGTTAAATTTTTTAACATAA
>SEYY01023271.1:10000-15000 GCA_009176605.1 Armadillidium nasatum
GATGAATGGAGTCAGTTCGGGATTCACTGAGGCGCATCAGCTGCCTATGATGGAACAGTTGGTGGCAGATGGAATTATTTACGACAGATCTAGATAGAGACGAGTGCTGGCCCCACTGACAGGCCCCTAGAGCCTTACTTGGATCTGATATATATATATATATATATATATATATATATATATATATATATATATATATATATATATATATATATATATATATATATTCTTATAAGTAAAAAATTGGTATCGGTATCGGTATCGGTATCGGCTAATTTTTAGGTATCGGTATCGGTATCGGTATCGGTGAAATTGAAAGTCCTGGTATCGGTATCGGTATCGGTATCGGTAAAAATTTTGGTATCGCTCCATCCCTAATATATATATATATATATATATATATATATATATATATATATATATATATATATATATATATATATATATATATATATATATATATATATATATTATATATTAGGGATGGAGTGAAGTATCGGTATCGGTATCGGTATCGGCATATTTTCCGATACCGGTATCGGCCTTTTCAGTATCGGTATCGGTATCGGTATCGGCAAAAATTTTGTATAGGAGTAAAGTATCGGTATCGGTAGTAGTATCGGCAAGTATCGGCATATTTTCAGGTATCGGGTATCGGCTTCGGGGAATTTTTAGGTATCGGTATCGGTATCGGTAAAAATTTTGGTATCGCTCCATCCCTAATATATATATATATATATATATATATATATATATATATATATATATATATATATATATATATATATATATATATATATATATATATATAATATATATATATATATATATATATATATATATATATATATATATATATATATATATATATATATATATATATATATATATATATATATATATATATAATGTCACGAATCAAAGTAGTTTTTTAAGCTTTGTTATTAGTATGCAAAGATCTTTTTTTAAGCTTTTTTTATTGATTACATTTTTTTTTATTATTATTATTATTATTATTATTATTATTATTATTATTATTATTATTATTATTATTATTATTATTATTATTATTGCATCTTGCGGGATATGGTGTATTGTATTAAAAAAAAAAAATTCAAATTTTATTCAGAAAAAGTTCATTTTACAATATTACGGTAGGTCATACACTCCTAAAGACAACAATAATAAAAATGTAGTAGTTGTCTAGTTCTTTGAAAAGGGAGTACTTCTATTTATAGTAATGATCTTAATAATATTATAATAATAAAAATAAAAAATATATCTTCTCCAAATAATACAATAATATTCTAGGCTAACACGAGTTTTCCAAAATCATCTTGCATGCTCTTTCTTTATTTTAAACATAGACCTGAAGTTCCTCGTTTCGTTTGCAAATATTTACATTATTTATACTAATTGTTTTTGGATATTGTTAATAAGCTTCATTTTCTCTTTTTTGTGTGTGTGTGTGTGTGTTTGGTATTAGCTGGGGACCAAATGATGATGGTAGAACAGTTGATGGACCTCATTACTTAGCCAAGAAAGCTCTTGCTCATGGAATTACCTACGGTCGCAATGGCTATGGTGCTATTTATGTTGTTGCTTCTGGCAATGGAGGAAAGAATAAAGACAACTGTAAGTATTTAATATGTATCAGTTTTAATTAAATAAGAATATTTAGTTAATAAGCACGTATTGCTTTATATCTTTATTGACATACTGAATAGTTTGTGAAGATATCATTTTTACTTTTATCCTTAGTTTTTAAGTTTTGTAAATTAATTAAATTCCCCCTCCCCCCTCCTCCCTCTTGCTCTTTATTCAATTAATGGAATATTGGAATTTGTACTATTTCTGACCCTTTTATAAGTATCGAAATATCGTTTTGAAAGGTTGTCATCTAGATGTATTTTATATACAGGTAATTTTGATGGCTATGCAAATTCCGCTTACACAGTAACTATCGGAGCTGTAGACTCGAGAGGAAACATGCCGTATTATGCAGAAGAATGTGCTACAATGCTAGCTGTAACACCAAGTTCTGGAAACAACGGGAAGGGTATTGTAAGATTTAAAGCCATTTTTTTTCTCCATATTATTTCTCTTGCCTGTTTCTCCTTGATTTACAAATGTTGAATAATATCTTTATTGGCTCTATCTAAATGGATTAATTTTTCTTTTGAAAAATTAATCCATTTAGAAAATAGGTAGATGCATTATATATATATATATATATATATATATATATATATATATATATATATATATATATATATATATATATATATATATATATATATATATATATATATATATATATATATATATATATATATATATATATATATATATATATATAGGTTACCACAGACTGGCAGGGTTCAAGTAAGTCAGGTTGTACTTCGCAACATTCTGGAACATCTGCAGCTGCTCCTTTGGCAGCTGCTGTTATAGCTCTTGCTTTGGAAATGCAACCTTGTCTTTCATGGAGAGATGTACAATATTTAATTGCTCTCACTTCAAGAAAGGTATTTTTTATTTTTTTTATTTTTTATTTTAAAAAAAAAAAAATTTTTATTTTATTTTTTTTCAAAATTAATGAGAATTAAAATTATTTTTTATTTAGTTAATTTATTTTTAGTAATTGCTTTAAATTTTTAGTGGTTATTTTGTAATTGCTTTAAATATTTTAGTTAAAAAAAAAGTAAACTTAGTTTCATTTTTTATTATTGTTCTCTTAATTTTTATTTTGGTTTAATATAAAGTATGTTGGATTATTTGTAATAATTTCTTATGTTGAGTAATTTAGCAAGTATAATTTATAGTATAAGTTATAATAATGATTGTGTTCGGGTGTTTTTATTATATTTGTCTCTTTAATTTTCACATCAATAGTTTTGAGACGAAAGATTTAAAAATAGTAAATTTAATTTTAGAAGATAAAATAATTTGTGTATATGACCAACAGTGCAAAATGACTGACGTAATTCATCATAAAGGAGTCAAAATAGTCTTTCTTTAGTTTTTATTTTGATGAGCGTTTTACATTTTATTTTTAATTAACTATAAATCACTGATTTGTTAATAAATAGCTGCAGCTAATAAGAACTATTAAATAGCAGTGATTTTAAGTTAAAATTGAATTGAATTAGTCGCAAGTAACAAGTACTGAACACACACTCTCTCTCACACAACAACAAAAAATGCCTAACTGACTATTCGAAGATTCTCCTAAATTAACTCGTTATTTATTCATTAAAAAATTAATACATTTTGATAAAAATATTTGCTTTAGGTGTAAAGATTTTACTTGACATTTGCGTGTAATTTCTGCAGATTGACCTGAGAAATTCTGATTGGATTGAGAATAAAGCTGGTCTACATCATTCACATCAACATGGATTTGGGTTAATGGATGCAACTGGTATGGTGTCAGTAGCGGCAGTTTGGGAATCGGTGCCTTTTTCTACTACGTTTAGGTCAAATTTGGTAACCTTAAATAAAATAATACCACCTTTACCAAGACAAAAATTAATTGTTAACCATACTGTTGAAAAGGATATGCTATTGAATTATGCCCTCCATCTGCTTGAATATGTTCAAGTAAGTTATTATTATTATTATTATTATTATTATTACTATTATTATTTAGTATAGCAATGATGTTAGTAGTGTTTTTGCACCTCTCACAGCTGTATTAAGGTAACCATTAGAATTTTCTCATTGTTCATAAATAAATTTTGGGAATGGCTATCTTTGGATTTTTAATTTTTTTTTATTATTATTATAATTTTTTTCAAATACAATACAAGAGGATTAATTGGAAAGAAAACTAGAACTTGTAGTTTTATTTTGTTTATAAATATTGTCAGAAAGGGGAGTGGTATTAGTTCATTAGAAGACATGATCGTTTTGAGGACGATTGCATGTGTAAAATCTATGTTAGATATGTTACCTTTAACTTCATTGCAGTGTCTCGTATTATGTTGTGTTTAAATTGCATTGGTTAATCATTAATTAGGAAAGTTATTGATATGTCTTGAAGCAAAATGAATAATCTACCTGTAGTCAATTGATAATAATCCAAGGTCTTGTTATATGTTAGTATTGATTTTTATTATTTTTCAAAGTGTATTATTAAATTAGATATTGCTGTGGCATAGTTTTCAAATCGAGTAAAGTTAAAAATTTAAATATCTTTTGTGAGTTTATGATTATACTTGAAGGGAGTACTATGTTCTTAGTAGGGTTATCCGGTACTATTTGGCATATAATTTTAGTATGTTGTTATGGTGCTGTTGTAAAAATATAAAAGGTGTGAGCGGAAAATTGCTTGATCGAACAACCATAGTTTATATGGTGAACGAGTTGAAACGATACATATTTTACTGATAGCATCTTTACGCAGTTTGACGCAAAAGCCAAAGTGCTATATTTATAAGGAGACTCTGTATCCCCTGATTTTTAGTTTTATGAATTATTAGAAGGTGTATTAGTTAAATGCAAGTCTAAACTTTTTTTTTTTTTTTTGAAGATGTAAGATAGTAAGTTGTAGTTTTTGGAGAAATTATAATTATTATTTTATTTATTTAAATTTTTTTTTTTTTTAAAGGTTCATGTAACAATCGAAGAGGAGTTTCGAGGCAGCCTTCGGATTGAACTTATTTGTCCGAGTGGAACCAAGTCAGTTCTTGCTTCCCCGAGGATTAATGATAAGTAAGCAATATAGTTTAATTAAATTTAGCTACAGTATTATCTCAGTTATAGCGACTTCCGAGTTCCGACAACACTGACTTCAGCACTACTATGTTTGCAATTATATTAAACAGTAGCTAGATTTGTGGCCTAGAGAAGGATAGTTAATATATAATAAATATCACGTAACTTCAATAATTTCTATTTCTTATTTCAAATTCAGAATGCACTTGCGATAACTATGAAAATGTTCTTGAAGTTTGGGGTTTAAACAGTTGACATTCATGTTCTTGACTATATTGACT
>SEYY01023271.1:20000-40000 GCA_009176605.1 Armadillidium nasatum
TGAGCAAAATTTTTAAAACAAAAACCTAAAAAATTAAGACTAAGTAACAAATAGTAAAAAACAAGGGAATTTATTAAAATCAGCATCAAGCTTTCGATCTCTCACTCGGAGATCTTTATTTAAGGCTATATATAGGAACAGTATGTGCTTGCTTTTCTCTCGCTGTTCCTATCAACCTTGAATCTCCTGGTGAGAGATCGAAAGCTTGGTTCTGGTTTAAATAGATTCCCTTGTCTTTTACTATTTGTTACTTCGTTTTAATTTTTTATGTTTTATTATTGTTTTAAAAGTTTTGCTCATTGGTTGATAATAGGGTTTATTGATGAAGTAAATATTATGGTGTTAACAGTTCACTAGCCATTTAATTATCGTATATATATATATATATATATATATATATATATATATATATATATATATATATATATATATATATATATATATATATATATATATATATATATATATATATATATATATATATATATATATACAGTAAAAGATTTTCAACAGGGGGTACTAAAAATTTCAAATTATCTTTTGCATTCATTGTTGCTTCTGTTAATGTATTTGTCATTAGCTTTTTGTATAGCAACTTAAAACTACTACTAAATTTTCGTAGTTCCTAATATTAATCAAGAAGCGATTCAAAAAGGAGATCAGCTGATACTCTATCTCATTAATTTAAATCTTTGTATATTTAAAGAGACGGTTTTATTTTAAGTATTTTTGGAGGTAGAAGCTTCTGAAACACTTCAAGTTAATCGTCTTTATAATTAAGTCTTGATTATTTTCTTTCCATCTAAAAATAACAATCGTTATGCCTTCAGAATGTATTGTGCTCAGAAGTCTTCATTATTACTCCGTTTACACTGTACAATGTGAACAGCGTTAATTTATATCCTTTTTTATTTTTTATTTTATAAGAAACTTTAACGTTATTTTAGACTTTATTCTTGACAGATTTTTCAAAAACTTTAACTTTGCTGGAGGAAAATAAAGTATAAAGAGTGGTAAATTGATACGAACTATTCTTCTTAAAGTACTTTTACTTTATCATAGCTTCTTCATAACTTAGAAATGCACTACGTTTCAAATTTTATGAATGAAATTCATTTATTTAGAAACTATAACGGCAATCACCTTCACTTCTTTCTCGGAAACGAGATGGGATGAACCCTACTTACCTTGGAAAGGTACAATACAGAGATAATCCATTTTCCTGATTTAAATGCGAATATTTTTAAAAAAAATGTAGTTTTATGAAGTTTACAACATATGTGATCTCATTTGAAGTTCTTCTGGTAATGTTGACCACAGTTGTTGTATATCTCTTATTATTTCGCCTTATTCCCGTCTCGTATTTTTTTTTAAATTTCTCAATTTTCTTATTGGTCCATAGATTAACGTTATCCAATATTCTGGCATGTTATTGGTCTCTCGAATTTCATATGAAAGCAAAGATACCCTAGTCTTATTTATTAGAAACATTTTAGAGGCATATGAATTAGATGCACTTCCATATATATATATATATATATATATATATATATATATATATATATATATATATATATATATATATATATATATATATATATATATATATATATATATATATATATATATATATATATATATATATATTCTACTGTAGTTATTGTTATGCTTATTGTATAAGGGCATTTGAAATAACATCATCAGTCTTTCACATATCAGTAACATGATTTTTCTGGTCACATTTATTAATGGTTTAACTGATTTTAGTTTGAATTTTTCATGAGATGAATCTAGGGGGGGAAAAAAAACATCAAGGTGTATTTCAGTTTTTGTATCGTGTGTATGTCGGACTTGGTTCGTAAATACATAGTTTCCGTCCATCATAATTTGATAATCATCAGTTTGTTGGCTCTGAATGAATCATATGCTTCAGAGTTTATTGTATTGTTACACTTCCTACCTGCTGTCATAACAATCTGGAAAAATAGATCATATTGATATTAAAACAAACACGTCAGTATTAATATGTTAGGAATGACATGTATAAAGCTTCAGAGGGAAAATTTAAACTTTTATAATTATCATACACTACCACGGTGTAATAATTTTGTCATCTTTATATATATATATATATATATATATATATATATATATATATATATATATATATATATATATATATATATATATATATATATATATATATATATATATATATATATATATATATATATATTTTTTCATATATATTTTCTTTTCTGTAGATACCTTTTTTTTTTTTTATTTATTTTTTTTAATACTGTTTTTGGTATTTGTGGTTCAGAGAAAGTTCGTTTCTTTTGATGTTTTAGCAAGATTTCAGGACAGTTGACATACAGACTCAGCAGCTTTTTTAATGTTTTACTCAAAAGTAACTAATATATATACTCACTCACATAAAGGTACTTTTTTAACAAGTTTCTGAAATTTAAATTTACTTTTTTTAACATCTACACTGATTTAAGATATTTTTGAACATTTTCAGGTTAGGTATGGTACAGTTACTAAGAGTACTTAAGATTTTACCTACTTTTATTAATGTACAAACACCCTTAAACTAGTTACAGGTACTTAAAATTTGGATCCATGCAATTTTTCAAAGTTATATATTTTTTGCAAACTAACTTACAGTAGTTACCTCACATTTTTAACTTGGAATAATTAATGTACAAATTCATTCGAAGTACACACTTTACATTTCACTCAGTATACTTAATTTGCAGACTAAGCAAATATACTCTTCTACGTTTTTTTTACTCAGTATGGTTAACATAGAAACAAACTTTAGCTCTTTCTTATCATTTTACCAAATTGAAACCTGTTATACTTTGAAAGTTTTAAGTTTTAGTACTATCCCTACTATTTAATTTGAAGTATTTGTTACTTTTTATTATTATTAATTTATTTTTTCTTATGCTTCCTGTGCATCTAATCATCTGACACTGCTATATTTATGTGATCTTTTGACCAGTTGTCAGCAAACAGATTTCTGTAATTCATTTTACAGTGGTAGTTCATAATCGAAACAAATATGCTTTTTCTATATATATATATATATATATATATATATATATATATATATATATATATATATATATATATATATATATATATATATATATATATATATATATATATATATATATATATATATATATATATTTTTTTTTTTATTTTTTTTTATTTTTTTATATATATATATATATATATATTATATATATATATATATATATATATATATATATATATATATATATATATATATATATATATATATATATATATATATATATATATATGATTTGTTATAAATAATAAATATTTTTCAGTAGTTTTGTTTATTTACAGATAAATTGCCTTTTCACGTATTATATTCTATTTCCTCCATTTTTCCAATATATATATATATATATATATATATATATATATATATATATATATATATATATATATATATATATATATATATATATATATATATATATATATATATATATATATATATATATATATATATATATATATATATATATTATTGTCACCTCTCACTGGCATGACCCATTTCAAAAGAGGGTATAATAATCAAATTGAAAGAAAATACAAAGAAGCTCAAACTTAAGCGCAAAAAGTTGTGTTTGATTTTATTGTCAATAGGTTGATTTCATATGCTGTGTTTATTTAATGATTTATTTATATATTTTAACCCCGATAAGTGTGTGTGTTCTCCTTCAGTCCTTTCTGACTCTAATTATTTTTAGTGTGATTTTTTTTATTTTTTTTATTTTTTAAATGAAGCAACAGTTTGCAGCTTTGTTGAGATAAGCATTTCTTTGATTTTTAATTCTTCTTTTTAATCTTTAGTTTTATACAGTTTGTTATAATTAGTTTTTCGGTTAGTATTACGTTCTTTTATTATTTATGTTTCATGGCTTAGCTAGTCTCTACTAAACTGCTAGTTTGTTTTATCGTTTCTTTTTTTTTTCATAATTTTTATCGATTCGTAATGAAACCAAAAAGTTTTAACCTGGTTTTAAATAGTTACTAGTGTAGCTATTCGTCATTATAATTTAATATTGTTTGCGTCAGTGAGTGGTTTGTTGAATGGTGGGTTCGCGTGTTCTGGGTTGTAAGAGGCGCAGAGGAAGCTTTTCTATCAACTTTGCCAAGGTCTTTGGCCTAAGAACTAATTTAGAATGTTAAGCATCACCTCTCTACCTCTCACCCTAACATCTTATTTATCCAGAGATTCCTTCTCTAGTAATCTAAATATCTCTTATCTTTCTTCCTACTACTACTATTATCTGCTAATGCAGGGGGGTTCTCAATCATGTTTTGCTTGTGGACCCCCTCAGTCCGAACTTTACGTATGTGGAACCCCATATGCTCATATGTAATATTCTAAATTAAATATTTATTTGATGGTTAGTAAACGCTAATAAAATTAATCCAATCCAATATAATATAAAAATATCTAAATTACAATTTTACAATTACAGATTTTGAAAATTTTAATTGATAAAACTTAAACATATTTCTACTTGTAATGACAGAATTGGTACAAAAATAAAAAAAATAAAAATACTATTTCAAACAACGTATATAAATTTATTTCTAATGCTGTTAAATAGGATCCCTACTAATAGGTCTTACTAATGATATTCTTGTGGCTGATGTTTTGATATTAGCATTTTAATATCTGGGTCCAATTTTGTGCGAGTCAGACGAAGATCACCCTTTTTTACTATATGAAGTTTATTACGATTTTTTGTTAACTGTTACACGACTAAATCTAGATCCACAAGAAAAGATGATGGGGAAAACAATGACATACATTTTAGTATTCTTCCTTAAAAGCGAATATTTGCATGCAATGACCCTATTCTTCCATACATCATGCTTTCCTGTTTTGAATAGATTTCGGACTGTCTCATCAGCCAGCAATTCAACAAGTTCTTGTAAATCAATTTCAACATCGGCAACATTTACCCCAAATGGAATCAGCGCCCAATCTGGGACACTTAGTTCTAGTAGGTCCTTGAACCGAACTTGCATGTCTTTATAATTATTTTTTAAATGATCATCATTCACAACACATTCATCATAATTTACATCGCTGCTAACTGAAGCAGTTTTGAAACTGGTCAAACAAACAGCGTGAGATATTAAGACTAAAATTTAGTTTTCCTAGGAATGCATTAATGGCTTCTTTGCTAAATATTAAATCACAAGTATGTACTTGCAGCAGCTTATTAAGAGAATTCAGTTTTTCAAGCACATCTGAGAGGTAAAATATGACTCTTTTCATGGCAAACAAACTGTTTTCCTATCTCTTCCTCGTTTAAAAATAATAACAGTAACAATATTGTCCCAAAGGGCGACGAAGACAATTGCCTTTAGACAACCATCGCACCTCTGTATGCAGTCAAGACGATCAAATCCCTTATTTTTATCACAAAATTTGTGAAAAAGACGTTCTTGAAGACCATTAGCCTTAATGAGGTTAGCAGCTTTTATTACAAGAGTTAAAGATTCATGAAAACGTCCACTCAACCTCTTCACCACCAGATGTTGGCTGTGAATCGCGCAATGTATGCAAAATACTTTTGGCAATGCATATTTTAAATGTGATAATTTAATCCTCTGTACCTACCGCCATGGAACTAGCGCCATCAGTAGCACAGGCCAATAAATTTTCGAGTGGAATATTTTTATCCTAAAATAAGACTGGACTTTCATAAATATTATTTCACTTTTAGTTTCTGTTTTGAGGAATCATGCAAATAAGGCATTTCCTCTACGAGTTTATTAGCATTCATAAATCTCATATATAGGACAATATAAGTGCTTCAATTACCCATCAAAGTTGATTCATCGAGTCGCATTGCAAACTGTTTCACTCGTAATTGAGCAATAAGTTTATTTTCTACATCTTCAGACATTTCATCAATGCGTCTGAATATTGTTATTGCTCAAAGGAACGTTATCGGTAATTTCACGTGCATTTTTGCTTAAACATTGTTGAAATTACAACTGATATCGATGGCAAGATGAGTTTCACCAATGCTATGTGGCTTTCCAGATTTTGCTATTATTTTGCCGATTTCATATGATATTAATAAACCACTATCTTTATTGCTTGCTTGTGTTTTTTTTTGTTTTGTTTCTGAGAGCGGACTTCACCAACTAGGGCATATGCCGTCCCTCCAGGCAGACAAAATACTGCCCTTCAGGCCTCCACCAGTTTAGAGCGAACGATCCGTTCGCTCCAAGAGCTGGTCAAGCTCTCCGCTTGCTTGTTTACTAAACACCTGATCCAATTTATGTCTAACTTGAAAATTGTCTCTTAGTTTTCGAAAACAATCCACTCATTTATTTTTCTTTTCGATGTCATTCTTGTCATCAAATGGTGACGAAGCTTACTTGGTTATATATATATATATATATATATATATATATATATATATATATATATATATATATATATATATATATATATATATATATATATATATATATATATATATATATATATATATATATATATTACAGAACGCCGATACCCACGGGCATAGCCCTTTTCAAGGAGGGGGGACACACATAAAATGAAAAAAAACTCACTCAAACACACCTAATGCACATCTCTCAGGTGGGCACAGACGGAAGCCTTGAAGAGAGGAAGATTAAATACAGGAAGAAAAATAGATGATAGTAGAGAGTTTCACAGAGCAGAGTGGCTGGAACGAAGGAGGCACCACAACGGGCCAACCTGGCGTTTCCTACATCCACACAAAATTGTGCGAAAGTAGGGCACCCCTTGTGGAACGAGGATGACGTAACCGTGGAGGAATGCGAGAGGCCAATTCCCTCTAGCACTTTCCATTGTAGTACCTATAAAAAAGAGATAGTGCGCCAACGTCACGTCGCAGAGACAGGAGGTCAAGAGAGTTAGAAAGTAGGGGACAGTTTATTAATCTTTTAGCTTTAGACTCAACCCTATTCAGAAGAGAGAGAGGAGCCGGAGCCCACCCAAATGTGAGAACAGTACTCCATACAAGGGCGAATAAGACCCTTATATATTTGGAGTAACTGATCAGAAAGAAAAAAATTCTCGCAACCTGAACAAAATTCCCAGCTTCTTAGAGGGCGCTTTAGTAACCATTGTGATATGTGGTTTCCAAGAGAGTTTGTTGTTTATGTTAATACCAAGAATGTTAATGTTATTTACATGTGAGAGGGGAGAGGGATCGAAGAAGATAGGAAAGTTGGGAGGTGTTTTTGAGAGGGAGATGTGAAGAAGTTGAGTTTTTAAAGAGTTGAATTTCACAAGGTTGCTATAACCCCACCGGGAAATCCCATCCAGATCGGCAAGAATAGAATCGGAAAGAAGAAGACGAGAAGTAATTCTAGAAGCAAAACAGGGAGCAGATTTGAAATGAGTAGAAGAATGTAGAGTTGAGTAATCTGCATAAAAGTGAACAGAGTTAGAAGTGCAGTTGAGAAGATCGTTAATGAAAAGTAAGAATAAGGTTGGAGATAAAACAGAACCCTGAGGAACACCACAGTTGACAGAAAAAGAGGAAGAGGTCGCTCCATCTACAAGTGCCAAAATAGAACGATCTGAGAAAAAACTAGACAAGAGTAAGCAAAGGGAAGGAGGAAACCCAAAGGAAGGAAGCTTGGAGAGCAGTTCCGCATGTCATACCCGGTCGAAAGCCTTGGATATGTCAAGCGCCACCACACAAGACTCCCCGAAGTCCCTAAGGGCAGAAGACCATAGATCAGTATATATATATATATATATATATATATATATATATATATATATATATATATATATATATATATATATATATATATATATATATATATATATATATATATATATATATATATATATATATATATATATATATATATATATATATATTCCAATAGGTCTAACCTTTGTGCATACAGAAGTTAGTTTATAAAAGTCATAGGTTATTTTCTTATAGAACTCATGACATTACCAATACGATTTTCGACAATATGCCGGAAAGCCTATGTGACCTACGTATTTTCCTCTAGTTGACTTAGGGCCTCATTAACCTACAACGAAACCTATGGACATTTTTAAATGGGAAATGTGGCCTCTAAGAAGCTAGGGGTACTGTTCAGGTTACGGGAATTTTTTCCTTTTGAACAGTTGTTCCGATTATATAGGGACCTTATCCCTCTTGTATGGAATATTGTTCTCACGTTTGGGGGGCACAGGTTCCAAGCTTCTTTTGGATAGAGTTGAGCCTAAGACTAAAGGACTAATAAACTGTCCACTACTTTCAAATTCCCTCTACTCTCTTTCTCTGCGACGTGACGTTGGGGAACTCTCTCTTTTCTATAAGAACTATAACGCAGCTGCTCGAGGGAGTTGATTTCTCGCGTCGCCCTTCTAGCACAAAAGGTGCCTTACTTGCACATAAACATTGTGGAATTATTGCAAACTCCAGGCTGGCTCGTTGTGGTACCTCTTTCTTTCCAGCCACATCTGTTCTGTGCAACGCTTTACCACCATCTGTTTTTCCTGCTCCTTTTAATCTTCCTCTCGTTAAAGTCTCCGTCTGTGTTCACCTCAGAGATCTACGTTAGTCTTGGGATTGTGTGAGTGGTTTCCTTTTATTTTTTTTAATTAATGTCCCCTCCTCGAAAAGGGCCTTGCCAAAAAAAAAAAAAAAAAAAAAAAAATCAGGTAAGCGAAGAGGCGCAGACTGAGTTTTTAACGATTGGAAAATCAAAAATAACATGAAAAATAGGTAATGACGGGACGGAGTTCCACAGAATAAAGGTTGCTGCAAAGAAGGAGGCACCACAACGAAGAACCTAAAGTTTGCAGTATTGTGTTGTGTAGTAGTGCTTGACATATCCAAGGCTTTTATTTCATGTTCAATGCATCTCTTATGTACGAGGGCGACGCAGTGGTGATTGAATGCAAAAGGTAAACTCCCTCTTAGCACCTGCCGTTGTAGTACCAATAGGAAAGAGATAGTGCGCCAACGACACGTCTGAGATAGAAGACCAAGAAAGTACTATTGAAAGTAGTGGTCAATTTATTAGCCTTTCAGTCTCAGACTCTACACTATCTTAAGAAAGGGTAAAACCGAACTACCATTTTCAAAGTTCAGTAAATCCCTTGTATAACTAATGTTACTGTTCAGAAGAAGGAAATTTCCGCAACAAGAACAGATTTCCCAGTTTATTTGAAATCATCTAAGCAACCGTTGTGATATGAAATTTCTAAGACAATGTTTAGACCAAGTATGTTTATGTCGTTTTTAGGCTAGATGATAGAGCCGTCGAAGAAGATGGTGGAAAGTTTGGAGGTGTTTTTTGAAAGGGAGATGTGAAGAAGTTAGTTTGAAAAAAAAAAAAAAAAAGTTGAGGCGATCCCACCTGGAATTACAATCCAGATCGGTCAGTACAGAATCAGAAAGATGAAATGAAGAAGCATTTCTAGATGCAAAAGATGGAACTAGGGACCGACCGGGGTTGGAATTTTGATGAGGCCGGGACTCTCGCCGGGATGGCCTAAAATTTGTAAAGAGATCAAAAGCACTGAATTTTAAGTTGAGGAAATTAGATATAATATTAAATGAGATTAATTCAATTTTAAGGAAGGAGTAGAATAGCCAACATTCACTTAAATTAATGATTATATACATTTTTTCAGGAAAAAAATTCAGAAAATTACAAATTTTGTATAATAAAAGTTTGAAAAAAATTACAAAAATTTTGAAAAAATATTTTTTATTCACAAAAGGTATTCAACAAGTTTACTTAGGCAAAATGGAAAAAATTAACGTCAACGATAACTCTCTTGCCTTCTGGAAGGCAAACAAGAATGATCTTCCCAAACTAGCAACACTGACAAGAGTATATTTCTGCCCACCAGCAACTCCAGCGCCAGTGAAAGAGAATTCAAAGTAGGGAAATCAATTCAAAAAGATTAAATCAAACTATTGACAAAAAAATGAAGAAATGTTTCTGTTTTTAATTAAGCTACAATCTTAGAGCAGTAACATATTCAGTAATATATATATATATATATATATATATATATATATATATATATATATATATATATATATATATATATATATATATAATATATATATATATATATATATATATATATATATATATATATATATAAATATATTAAGATTGCATTAACCGCTAGTAAACATAGATCAATTGTGGGAAGAGAAAGAAAACTTGCAACCTCAGGAGTCGAACCACTGCATGTTGCAATTAAGTTCTTGTATTAAATTTTCATTGGCTTTGAGGATAGCTCAGTGGAAAATTGCCGAATACGTTGGTTTTTAGTTGCAACATTTAGTGGTTCAACCCCTTGAGTGGCAAGTCTTCCTTGTCTTTCCACAATTGATCTATATTTAATATATATATATATATATATATATATATATATATATATATATATATATATATATATATATATATATATATATATATATATATATATATATATATATATATATATATATATATATATATATATATATATATATATATATATATAAAAAATATGCTAAATGCAGATATTATGAAATTTTTGTTTTGAGTTTCTATAATATATAGAGAAATATTTGAATATCAGTTTTTGTCAACAGAAAACGTGTGTGCATTTATGCGCATGTGTATAGATATTTTTATATGTCCAAATCCTTCAGACAATATAAAAAATATACATAATTTTTTTGAGTATTATTACCCATTCACACATACGACATCATAATCCTGCTCTTTATATATATATATATATATATATATATATATATATATATATATATATATATATATATATATATATATATATATATATATATATATATATATATATATATATATATATATATATATATATATATATATATATATATATATATATATATATAATATCAAAATTTTGGTATAATAAGACGATGATATCTTCTTTCTAATTTATTTTCATCTCTCTACATAAAACCTAAAACTTATAAAACAATTAATTATATAGAAAATATGGATAATAGTAATAATAATAATTGAAACAAGAAATACTATTATTTCAATGCTAACATTCAATAATAATAGTGATAGTAGTAATATCATGTAATAATAATAATAATATCAATAACAATTAAAGTAATAATTCTAATAGTAATATCTTCATCCAGTATCTCATTTGAAATGACATCACCCGTGGAAAATTCATTGCTGAATTGTATTAGGAAAATGATAATATTAACAATAAAAATACACAAAAAAAATTAATAATAATAATAATAATAATAATAATAATAATAATAATAATAATAATAATAATGATAAAAATATACACCTCGATATATATATATATATATATATATATATATATATATATATATATATATATATATATATATATATATATATATATATATATATATATATATATATATATATATATATATATATATATATATATATATATATATATATAGAGAGAGAGAGAGAGAGAGAGAGAGAGAATATAAAACAGGCAGGGTTTTTATTCATCTTTCCTAGTAAATATAGTAAAAGTAATAATTATGAATAACAATAATAATAATAATAGATTTTATTTTTTTTATTTAGCCTTCATATTTTTAACTATGATATAAAATTCAATATTTTATTAGTAATCAAAACTAATAATAATAATAATAATAATAATAATAATAATAATAATAATAATAATAATAATAATAATATAATAATAATAATAATAATAATAATAATAATAATAATAATAATAATAATAATAATAATAATAATAATAATAATAATAATAATAATAATAATAGGCTTAAAAAGGAATAAATGACAACCGATTATCTTCACTCGCGATAGAGAGATAAAGAGAGACACCAAAACAGACAGGCATTTTATCTATTTTCCAGTAAATATGCAAATAATAATAATATAATTATAAATAATAATAATATTAATAATAATTTTTAACTTTAAAATTTAGAATTGCGAAAGTGACAATTAAAATGTATTTGTTTATAGAATGTTATTGTAAAAGTAAAAATAGAAATCCAGAGAAATTTACCAAGCTCTACAGTCCGGGGATGTGTGAATAAAAGTGTTGTGGGATTCTGAAGAATGTTTTGAAATTATTTATGGAGGAGGTCAAAGATATATTCTATCCAATGATGTTTTAGGGTATGTATATTTGAGACATGTTTTGATGACTAAGTATAAGGAGGTTTATCCACCTTTTGTCTTTTAAGTAACCGTTTTTGGTTATAATAATAATAATAATAATAATAATAATAATAATAATAATAATAATAATAATAATAATAATAATAATAAATAATAATAAAAAAAAAAAAAAAAAAAAAAAAAAAAAAAATATATATATATATATATATATATATATATATATATATATATATATATATATATATATATATATATATATATATATATATATATATATATATATATATATATATATATATATATATATATATATATATATATATATATATATATAGTAAATAAAGTTTGTGAATTCCCAAGGAAACAATAAACTTATTCTAGTTTCCATCTATGTAATCTATTTGAAATGAAAAGAAATGCAATTTTCGGATTATGTAGCTTCACAAAAATAGATAAGAAAGGCGCTAAAAAAATACATAAAAAAGGACTCAAATATATTCAGTACCAATTTTCTCTCATTAAAGAATGAGCTTACCGAATTTCATCTCAATTTTTATGGCAATTTTAGTATTCTGCTTTCATTGCTGAATATATATATATATATATATATATATATATATATATATATATATATATATATATATATATATATATATATATATATATATATATATATATATATATATATATATATATATATATATATATATATATATATATATATATAGACAGAAAATTTTTCCTAACGCTTGGATTCGAACCCACTGACAATAGCGTCGCCGTTAAACAATGTACAGAAGGCTCTACCACTGAGCTACGCCGCCTTCCCAAAATAAAGAAGGCATAGTAGAACGGTTTTCAAGCTCTTCTGCTTCCAATCACTGTAGCAACTCGGCACTTATCTAAATCCATAGGAGGGTGCTTGGAACCCTACTGGGGCTACTATGGCATTCTGCTGGGTGCTCCTGGGTTGCAGGAGCAACCAACCAGAGTCAAGCAACGTCAACATGGGCACAACTGTTGCGACTAAATTAGCAATATAAGACAGAGAAAAATTTTACGCACGCCAGGAATCGAACCCACTGACAACAGCGTCGCCGTTAGTCATGTACAGATGGTTATACCACCGAGCTACGCTGCCTTCCCAAAATAAAGAAGGCATAGTAGAACGGTTTTCAAGCTCTTCTGCTTCGGTGATAGAGCCTTTTGTACGTTGTCTAACGGTGACGCTGTTGTCAGTGGTTTCGAATCCTGGCGTGCGGATATTTTTTCTCTGTCTTATTATTGCTAAATTTGTCGCAACAGTTATTGTGCCCATGTTGGCGTTGCTGGACCTTGGTTGGTTGCTCTTGCAAAATGCCCCAGCAAAATGCCATGTAGCCCCAGTAGGGGTTCCAAGCACCCTGATATTGATTTTATATATATATATATATATATATATATATATATATATATATATATATATATATATATATATATATATATATATATATATATATATATATATATATATATATATATATATATATATATATATATATATTATATCGAAAGACTTAATCTTTCATATTAAATAATATAATAAAATAAGAACAAAATAAAATTAACTAACGTGGAATAAAACTATTTAATAATTTAGTTTTAATAATAAAAATTTAATAAATAAAATAAATAAAAAAATAATATTCTTTTATTAAGAGAAAAAAATGAACATTTTTACACAGTACGTAGATTAAATATAAGAATCCTTTTTTTTTAAATTATTAAATATTATCCCGTAATAAATAACGAATTTCACAAAAGAAATAAAATGATTTATCTGCCTCAATCTATTTATTTGTTTATTTATTTATTTATTTTATTATTATTATTATTATTATTATTATTATTATTATTATTATTATTATTATTATTATTATTATTATTATTATTATTATATTTTTTTTCTTATTTTTTAATACTCTGTAAAGATTAAAAGGATGTTCCAAAAATATATTATATATATATATATATATATATATATATATATATATATATATATATATATATATATATATATATATATATATATATATATATATATATATATATATATATATATATATATATATATATACACACACCTTTCCTAGGCAAATGCAAGAGGCCTACTAATTTCCACCTGAAATAGGGAAATACCGTAAATCTAGTCTAGTTGGGCTAACATGTTCGGATACAATGATTTTGAAAGGTATGCAAGTAAAGGAAATTGGGAAAACAAGAAAAAGGGAGTGTGTTCAAGACTTTACCAGTAGAGTACGTGTAAGACTGATCATAGCGATTATGTCTGGGGTTAGAGAGTTAAACAGAGAAAGAATGAGACTGTGTAAAAAGGCGTGTTGCACGAGCCCTTCTCAATGGAGAAGGTATTTGACGGGAGAATCCTGAAGCAGTGTCCGTTGTAATAGCGATAGTATAGAGAGAGTGACGCAACAATTCGACGGGCAGAAAAAGAAGTTATATGGAAGTTGGTGTTGTGTCGAGTAGAGAGATAGGGGAGCTGAGTTTTTGAGGCATTGAAAAAGACCATGTTTTCTCTGTCTCAATTTGAAATATATATATATATATATATATATATATATATATATATATATATATATATATATATATATATATTGGTGATCTTCCTTCCCTTTCCTCGGACTTTTGGTCCACCGCTCTTAGGCATTTCGGTGAATCTTTTGATGTCGAAGTGGGTATATCGAAAGTTTTCAATGAAATCTGGCACAAAGCTTTGATTTCAAAACTTCTCTCTTTCGGGGTCTATCTTTCTCTCTGTGTTCTTTTCTCTGATTCCTTTCCGGTCGTTCTATAAAAGCTTTTGTTGATGGCCTAGTTCTGCCTTTAAAAAATATATTAATAGTGGTGTTCCTCAAGGTTCTGCCCAATCCCTACACTTTTCTACTTTTCATTAGTGACCTTCACTCTATTCCTTCTTCACCTTCACCTATCCACTCATCTGCCGATAACCCTCACCCTTCATTATTCCTTTCACTTTGAAAGTTAATTGACTCCAGAAGGGTAGTCCTGAGTAACGAACCTCTGATCTTTCTCGTGTTTCAAATTAGGATAAAAAAAACATGGTCGTTTTCAATGCTTCAAAAATTCAACTCCTTATCTCCCTACTAGACACAGCGTTTCACATAACTATAACATCTTCTTCGAAAACACACAACTCAAACCTTCATCTGTCCTCAGTATTCTCGGTGTTTCTTTTTCTCGTGATCTTTCTTGAAAAGATCACATTATTTCTCTTTCAAATTAAGCTTCTAAGGTTAGGTTTTCTGAGGACCTTCAGAATTTCTTTTCGCCCTTTCAGTTGTTTGATTTTTATAAAGGTGTTATTCACCCCTGTATGGAGTACGCCTCACACATCTATGGTGGTTCCACTTATACAGCTCTCCTTGAAAAGGGTTTTTTGTCTTATTAAATCTTCCGCACTCACTAATTCTCTTTTTCTCTTTCTGCTCGTTGAATTAATGCGTCACTTTCTCTATAATACCGCTATAACAATGGGCACTGCTTTTCTGAACTCTCCTGTAACATACCTCTTCCATTGAGAAAGGCTCGTGAAACACACCTTTCTACAGTCTCATCCTTTCTCTGTCCAACTCTCTTGACCCCAGACTTAACCGCTATGCTCAATCTTAGATGTACTCTACTGGTAAAGTCTTGAGCACACTCACTTTATCTATTTTCCCAACTTCCTATGATTTACATACATTCAAACGCAGTGTATCGGGAAATGTCGTCTTTTAACTTGACCAGATTTCCAACTATTCCCTAACTCGGGTAGAAATTATATATATATATATATATATATATATATATATATATATATATATATATATATATATATATATATATATATATATATATATATATATATATATATATATATAAAGAATACAAATTTTATTTTCCAAATTTGAAAATATTGACTGAATGTTTCTAAAAAAAATTTTACGGTATTCTTCAATAACCTGAAACAAAGAAATAATACTACTGAATGGGTAGGAATATCTACATTAAATCACTTCAAGTTCTCGTGTCAGTGGTAAAATAAATGACTTTTGCTCGTCATTTATTTTGTTGTTATGCTATTAATTAAAATCTGTAATTGGTTTAATTCGTCTTCAGCATCCTTTATTCGTTTTCAATTCCAATTATTTCTTTACTTTTCAATAATTGTTTCCACATTTCGATGGATGTAGTTTCGAGAATTCATTTTCTGTTTTTAATCTCTTTTTAATACGTTTATCTAATTTTCGGATTTCAGAAGAATAAAAATTCATCTCGTTTGATGGTGCAAATAATTTTCGAGATTTGATGTCTATAAGATTTTTTTTTTATATCAACGTCAGTATTTTCTGGTTCAAATTCCAATTTTTCTGCTATTTCAAATTTTATATTCAATTTCATTATCAATAGAAGAAAAATAAGAGAAAGTAATCATCGATCAGGTGGTAAAGATGGTTCAAAAATTATTTCACTGCTTGACTCAAGATTTTTTCATTTAGCCATTGATACAAATAACTACTTATTATAATCGTTCATTGGGGTCTTTTTAGAGCAAGCAGTCATGACCCAGTAAAAGCAGGAACACTATATATATATATATATATATATATATATATATATATATATATATATATATATATATATATATATATATATATATATATATATATATATATATATATATATATATATATATATATATATATATATATATATATATATATATATATATATATATATAATATATATATATATATATATATATATATATATATATATATATATATATATATATATATATATATATATATATATATATATATATATATATATATATATATATATATATATATATATATATATATATATATATATATATATATATATATATATATATATATATATATATATATATATATATATATATATATATATATATATATATATATATATATATATATATATATATATATATATATATATATATATATATATATATATATATATATATATATATATATATATATAATATATCGCATTAGCTCTTCTAGCTCTGTGAAGTAATTCAGAATTATTCACGAAAGATGTAAATTTTCAATGCATAAATTTATTTGGTTATCTACCTAACTCCAGGCGCAGATCCGTAGCAAGACGGGTGGGGCGTCAGGACGGGCGTACGTAGCACTTCCTGTGGCATCCTAGTGACATTTGACATTTTGGAAATTAAAAAGCAAGAACAATTGCAAAAAAAAAAAACAAAGTATATAAACAATTGAGGGTTTCTACCTCAACCCCTTTACGTTTTGGTTTCCTTCTGAGAAACGGGTTTTATTTAAAACTTAACTAGTATTATCATTGTATCAAGAGATGAAATAGATTCCTTTTTCAAGCAAACAGATGCTAATAAACTTCAAATTTCACATTTTTCACTTTATTTTTTAATTAAGATTCCGTTCAGTAGTTTATATTTATCATTTATAGTAGGTGACGCTTGTTGACAGCGGGTTAGGATATTGGGATCCATGTACTAATTTATATATATATATTTTTTTTACTACAAAATTAGTTAATTTAGCAATGCTTGAGATTAAATTAATAGAACAAAAGAAAATTTTAGAAAAATTAAACCGTTTTCAAAGAAGGGTACAACGATGTGTATTTTTTCAAACAGGTAAGTCGATACATTTTAGAGAAATTTTTCTAGTATTTCCTTCAATATAATAAGAACATGTTATAGTAGTGCAATAATTAGACATAATTCATAAAGTAAAAATATATAAGTATTTTCTATATGAAATAATATCAATAAAAAACCTATTAATGGTAATTTTTAGCAAATATTTAACAACTTCAGTCTATATCTGATCAATTGATTTAAACCTTGATACGTTTTTTCAGTGGGAGTGATTTGGGTGACGTCATTGCCATCATCGTAGTCGATTTGAATGACGTCACTGCCATCATCATAGTCAAATTTCTTCCTTTTTTTTACTTTGTTTATTTTGAATTTTGAGTTGGCAACTTACGTCATAATTTAAGACAAGCAAAACAGCTGTTCGATTTCATTATTTATATACTGTATCTTTACTTAGTTGATAGTCAGCGACTTTTTCTGTCTCTTGTTATGTGTTTTTGTTTCCAACATACAAACTCATCAAATCTAAACAGTAACTTTGAGGGCAATAATACTTATTTTCGATCAGAATAGTACATAAACAAGTGAATAGGTGAAAACAATTGTAAAATTTAATATATATATATATATATATATATATATATATATATATATATATATATATATATATATATATATATATATATATATATATATATATGTTGCTCATATCTAAAATAAATAAATAACTAAAACTAAAATAAAATAAAGAGCTAATAACGTAATAAAATGGTGTAATATAAAATAGTTTATCTTAAATTGTATATATAATGTATATCTTTTTTCAATATTTATTTTTGTAATAATAATAATATTTATCTAAGTTATCCTTAATATATTTGTACATTCACATTTATGAATCGCACTGACTCTCTTGTATATAATAAAATGTAACTTTTCTAATAACCAAACTACATAACCTTTAGCTCTGTATCATTACAACCTAGAAACTTTTATTAAAGAGATAAAAAAATGACGATTGGTTCAGACTCTAGTTCCCTTCTTTACTTTGACGTTGACAGCGGAACATACAGCTTCCCTAAAAAGGTAGAGGTAAAAGTTGATTTAGTAGGTGAAAAGGATGTCCGAAGTAGCTGGAAACAGGCGAGCATCAAGCAACATCACATCACATCACACTACATAATCTGATGGGAACAACGAACCATATCTTCAACAACGACACACCAGGTATATATATATATATATATATATATATATATATATATATATATATATATATATATATATATATATATATATATATATATATATATATATATGGAAAAAATTAATATTTTTGCCCGCCCTATAAAATTGTTAGCCACACCTCAAAGTCTGTCCTGGTTACAGGTTTGGTTACAGGCTTGTCTTTACGCTTGGTTACAGGTTGCATGATTTTACTTAAAACTTTATCCCCGCCCTATAAAATTGTTAGCCACACCTCAAAGTCTGTCCTGGTTACAGGTTTGGTTACAGGCTTGTCTTTACGCTTGGTTACAGGTTGCATGATTTTACTTAAAACTTTATCCCATAAGAATAGCAAAGTGAAGACAAGGAATTCTCAATAATCTTCACACGACCATTGTCAAAAATGATTTTTCCTTTTAATGACTTTTTCGAAGTGTAAGAGTCCATTAGTAAACTATTTCATTTTTAATTTTTGGCGAATAACTTTAAAATTAAACAATGAAATATCTAAATCAAATGATGGAGAAAAATGTTGGAAAAATAATTTGAACAATATGTTGTCGATACTCCAAGACGAATAACTTTTTCTTCAAATAAAATTACACAAGAAAAAATCCTCCGTTTATTCCGCTGCAGTTTGAATCTGACGTACCAAAAGCTAAAACTAGGATTTTATCATTTCTTTCTTTATTAAATGGCATCATTCACTGTTTAACGTATTTCCAAACCTGTAAAGTATATCTGGAACTGCTATTCTTTTTCTAGCTCTTTTGTAGTTAATATATTAGTTAGAAGTTCAATTTCTTAACCCTAG
>SEYY01023271.1:45000-54349 GCA_009176605.1 Armadillidium nasatum
TTTACAAATGCAAGCAAAATATAAATTCATTAACTATCTATATGAGAGTTAAAATAATAATAATAATTGCCATAGAATAATAAAAAATAAAGTAATAATAGTGATATTGAAATAACAAAAATAAAAATAAAAAGGCTGGACTATTTTGGAAAAATGGACTTCATTATTGAGTGAAAAGAACAATAAAAGAAGCTTGATCACTTAAAGATGGGCAATGAATTTTTATATATAAAACTTCAAAAACTATGATCAAGAAGGGAGATTCATGTTTAAGAATAGAGAAATTAGAAGTATGAAAAGGGTGGGTATTACCATGGTCTTTTATGGCAGAATGTACAGGAGAGCAAAGAGGAAAGTCTTGTCCTAAAGGAAACTCCTCTATACTTATCAATTCTCACTTTTAATTGTAGGTCAGTTTGGCCTACATACGCCGCATTACAGTTGGCACACTTAAATAAATAAATTAATGAGGATCTGAGAAGCATTGTGTGAGACTCCTTATGTCTGAAGAAGCTTTAAATTGAGAGGGAGTTATAATCTGTAGTAATTATAGTAAGAACATTTCTATTAGGGATGGAGCGATACCAAAATTTTTACCGATACCGATACCTAAAAATTTGAAGCCGAAACCCGATACCTGAATATGCCGATACTACTACCGATACCGATACTTTACTCTATACAAATTCTTTGCCGATACCGATACCGATACTGAAATACCGATACCGGTATCGGAAAATATGCCGATACTTGCCGATACCGATACCGATACTTCACTCCATCCCTAATTTCTATCAAGTTGAGTTGTAAGTGATCCTATATTCGGAAGTTTTAAGTATATTTTTTGTTTGAGTACAGTAGGAAAATGAAGAGTGTGTCTGAAGATATTAGTGAGATACTCTGTAATACTTTTTTCCACTTGAAACTTTGGGAATAAATTAAAATGGAAAAGTAGTTTCATAAATTTCATCTCTTATGGAATATATATATATATATATATATATATATATATATATATATATATATATATATATATATATATATATATATATATATATATATATATATATATAAAATTAGTGATGGATTGCATGTAATATTTTCTCATTTGCGGATGCGGATATAGAATTTTCAAGTGCGGATGCAGATACGGATGTATAATTTTTGCAATTTTGATGAGGATGCTCCATGGATGCGGATACCATCACTAATATATATATATATATATATATATATATATATATATATATATATATATATATATATATATATATATATATATATATATATATATATATATATATATATATATATCATTTGAAATAATAACCCTAATAGAGAATTAAAGCAATAAATTAATTAATTAAATAAATTGAGAAATTTTAAATAATATGAAATAATTAAAAAAAGAAAACAAATAAATTAAACAAAAAAAAAACAAAAAAAAAAAACATTTCTGTATTTTAGAAAGAAAAAGATTAAATAAAAGATACTTTTTTAGCTTCATACTTTTTAACTGCTCAGTTTTGTGCAGTAAAAATGAAAAATCCAAAATTGAAATTACAATTACACTTCTTTAATGACTACAATAACAATAACGCAAATGTAAATAAAATACAAATTAGATAAAAAGAGTTAAGTAAACTCCAGTTCTAATTGCTTTTAAACGAGAGACTGGCGATTGGAGCCAAAAATGATCAAAAGGCAAAAAAATTAAGGAGGGGTATGGGGGAAGGGAGGAGAGGAGTGAGAGGGGAGGAGGGGGGTGGGAAAAAAGAAAAAAAAAGGAATGTTTTTTTTCTTTTCAGTTTGTGGTTGCTGAAGATTTTATTTTGTCTTTATAACTACTCAATTCGTATATACTCGCATTGATGATCGATATAAACCACACTACCCCTGCTAGTACTATAATAATAATAATAATAATAATAATAATAATAATAATAATAATAATAATATATATATATATATATATATATATATATATATATATTATATATATATATATATATATATATATATATATATATATATATATATATATATATATATTCACCCTTTACCACTCTCGTAGTGTGGTGCTTGAAACAATCCTCTCACTCACACTCTTATCATCCCTTCATCTCACTCTGTCCTTCGCAACTTTCCGACCTTCGTCTAAACTCAATCCCTTCCACCAAAAATATCTTTCACTACATTCATCCATGCCCACTTTGGCATTCCTCTCCCTCTTCCCTTCCATCTTGGATCTATTTTCTTTTCTTTACCATCCTGTCCTCATTCATTCTACATATATACCCAAATCACCTTTATACACCCTTGTCCGTTCTATTCCCATTCCCCTCCCCCATCCACACATTTCCTTTTTTCCTTCGTTTCCAATCGTATCTACCCTTTTCCAAATCGCAAATCGCCATCTATCCCTTAATTTCAAGCACATTCAGTTCATCATCCATGTTTCACACCTTCACAGACACATTTTTACCTTATTTCCTTCGAAATTCTCCCCTTCTTCAACACTTCTTTTAAGCCCTCTCATCACTTTCATTCTTTCCCCCAACTTTTCTTTATTTCCTTTTCCATCACCCCTTTTTCCTCCACCATCATTCTCAGAAATTTGAATTTTTCCATTTCCTCAAATTTATTACCCTTTACCCTGCACCCACCTATTCTTCTCCTCTCATCACCACTTCCAAATCCCCAATTCTCATTACTTTATCTTTGCTGGATTTACTCTCAAACCCTTGTACGTGCATATCCTCACGAACTTTATAAACTTTTTTTCCAGACTCCTCCACCAACACCGCATCATCTGAAAAGAGCAAAGCATTTACCTCCCATTCACCCTCCAGACTTTTTAATGTAATACCCCTCACTTCCTTCTCCATTCCCCTAACTACACCATCCATCAGCATATTATAACAACCACGTTGACTACAGCCCCATTCTCACTCCCACTCCTACGTTAGACCATCCGTCTGTTCCCCTCCACCCTTACCCTCGCTCTACTTTTCACAAAAGACTTTGATCCCTTTCAATAATCTTCCTCCCACCTTCACCTCCATCAATATCTAGCATAAGTTTCTCCTTCATCCTATATATATATATATATATATATATATATATATATATATATATATATATATATATATATATATATATATATATATATATATATATATATATATATATATCGTCCTAATTCTCTGACCTCCGTTCTCTCTAAAGTTTTCGAATCCATGCTTAACAGGAAGATCTGGAAACATCTCAATTCTTCTAATATTATCTCTGATCGCCAGTATAACTTTCGTAAGAAACACCTCTACTGGTGATCTTCTTTCCCTCCTTTTAAGACACTTGGTTTTTCGCACTTCGGCTTGTCGGTGAATCTTTTGCTGGCGCGCTGGAAAGAATCGAAAGCCTTCGATAGTCTGGCACATAGTTTTGATTTCTAAACTTCTCTCTTAGTGTATATATTCTTCTCTCTATAATCTTCTTTCTAATTTCCTTTCCGGTCATTCTGTAGCAAATGTTGTAGACGGTCACCGTTTTCCTTTAAATCTATTAACAGTAGTGTTCCTCAGGGTTCTGTCCAATCCCCAACAGTTTTTCTACTTTTCATTAATGACCTTCTCTCTCTCTTATTTCATCTCCCATCCACCCCTATGCTGATGACTCCACCCTTCATTACCCCTTTCAGTTTGAAATGCGTCTTTCCCAACAGAAATTAATAGACTCGAGGAGGGTAGCCTTGGAGCAGCTAACCTCTGATCTTTCACGTATTTCAAATTGGGGCAGAGAAAACATGATAGTTTTTAATGCCTCAAAAATTCGGCTCCCCCATCTCTCCACTCGACACAATCTTCCACACAACTATGATATTTTCTTCAAAAACACACAACTCAAACCTTCACCTGTTCTTAATATTCTCGGTGTATCTTTCTTGGAAAGATCACATTACTTCTTTTTCTAAACAAGTTTCTAAGAGGTTGAGTGTTTTGAGGCGTCTTCATAATTTCTTCACGCCACCCAGTCGCTTGCTCACTATAGGGGTGTTCTTTTGCCCCTGTATGGTGTATGCTTCATACATCTGGGGTGGTTTCACTCATACAGCTCTCTTTGAGAAGGTGGAGTCTAGAGTTTTCTTCTCATCAACTCTCCCGCTCTCAATGACTCTCTTCAGTCTCTTTCTGCCCGTCGAATTGTTGCGTCACTCTCTCTATACTATCACTATTACAACGGACACTGCCCTTCTGAAACTCTCTCTTCACATACCTCCTCCACTGAGAAGAGCTTTTGCGACATGACTCTCTAAACATTCCCATCATTTCTCTGTCCAACTCACAGATCCTAGACTTAATCGCTATGTTCAATCTTACATTTCCTCTACTGGTAAAGTCTGGAACACACTCCCTTTACCTGTTTCCCCAACTTCCTTTGACTTGCACACTTTCAAACTCCGTATATCTGGACATGTCAGCCTCCAGCGACCAGGATAGATTTTTCCAACTCCTATGGAAATTGGTAGGCCTCCGGCCTTTGCCCACTCACTGGAGGAGATATTAAAAAAAAGTCTTTTACAAATCCATAAAGCACACATAATCCCACTATATCTTTCTTATGCATTTTCTCACTATCATTTTCAGTGTAAACAACTGACTCATACATCTCGAACCCTCTAAAAGCCCAATTCTTCCTCATCCATATTTTCTTTTTTCAATTCTTTCTTCTCTTCACATTAATGCCCTCCCATAAATTTTCCCTTCCATACTAAACTACTAAACCGACTTATCCCCATATAACTCCTACTTTCCAGTATATATCTCTATATATATATATATATATATATATATATATATATATATATATATATATATATATATATATATATATATATATATATATAATAATATAATAATTATTCGATAATATATTATTCTCAAAAATTTCTATAATTCGATATAGAAACAAATTTGAAAAATTAAATTTTTGTCTAAAATTTTTTTGAAACTATTTCAACTATTTTGTTTTTAGGGACTTTATTCAAAAAAATGTCCGATTATTTTTTTTAGATATGTTCTTTCTACAGTGTCTCTGAAAATTTGGGCTTAATCGAAAAAAAAAGAAAAAAAAAAACAATAAAAAATATTGCCACTAAAGTGCCAAAATTTTGGCATCACAGAAATTTATAATAATACAAAAGTATCTCACCCAATAATGAACATTCCCCAAATTTGTTGGTGGTGCTTTTAAGATTAAATATTTTTTTCCAAAAACGAAAAAAAATCAAAAAATGTCCGCTCCCCTATAATTCTGTAAAAAAAAAAAAAAAAAAAAAAAAAAAAAAAATTCATTAGCAATAATTCGAATACGATTCGGATTCTAATTAGGATTTAATTAAGGGTTTCAAAAATGCCGCATTCGGATTTGTATTCAAACATTTCACACGCAAGCAGATTCGGATTCGAATCCGAAAGTTTACGTATTCGTCCATCACTGATATATATATATATATATATATATATATATATATATATATATATATATATATATATATATATATATATATATATATATATATATATATATATATATATATATATATATATATATATATATATATATATATATATATATATATATATATCGGAGTCTTTGCTGTTGTAAAGCTAAGGTTTTGTTGCCCACCAGATTATTTTGTTGATTTTGTTGAAGTTAATGCTTTCTGACTCCAATTCATTGCTTCATTGACGTCAGGAATCTCAAATCACAGTTACTTTAGCCCTAAGCTTTTTCGCTGTTTGAAACTTGCCTATTTCCAGTTACTTTAGAAATCCTTTTCCCTGTACAAAGAAATTTTTCCTTCTACGCAATAAAGGCAAGATGTATGCTGCGCT
This sequence comes from Armadillidium nasatum, assembly GCA_009176605.1. NCBI lineage: Eukaryota > Metazoa > Arthropoda > Malacostraca > Isopoda > Armadillidiidae > Armadillidium > Armadillidium nasatum. Next base: position 50,898 of record SEYY01023271.1, read on the forward strand.
TCATGCGTTTATTTGAAGGAGTGTACCAGAACCAAACGCTGTTTTTATATCTCTTAAAAAAAATAATAATAATAATAAAAAAATAAATATATAAAAAAAAAAAAATTTGAATTTCAATAATATCGAAGGGTTGGAATGAAACAACGTTAGAGGTTGTATTGATTGTTATTAGAACAGTTACATTTTATTATATATGAAGTTCGCTGCAGTTCATAAAATTGAATTTTACAAACCTATATTTTTCTCTTACCAAATTAAGGATAAACTTAAGCATTATTATTATTACTAAAATTACAATTTTAAGAATATATTTATCAAAATATAAGCATCAATAAACATTAATAAATATTACATAAAAATAAGCATTAGTAGTTATATAAATAAACTTTAATAAATATTGTATAATTTTTTTTTATATTTAAAATTGAAACACCATTAATTAACTACATTTTCTTTTATTCACTTCATTTTATTTATTTATCATTATTATATATATATATATATATATATATATATATATATATATATATATATATATATATATATATATATATATATATATATATATATATATATATATATATATATATATATATATATATATATAAATATATAAAACAGTGTAGCAAACGAACAATAGAAAACAATGACAGATGACATTTTTAGCGGCTTTATCGCTAATCTGGCACCATGGCACTCCAAGTTCTTTCCTAAGGGAATTTTTGAGAGCCGAGTTTCAAAATGAATGTATTTTTTTCGGGTGAGTTTGGAAATCGCAAAATTTAAAGATCTCATTGGGCCGTCTGAATTGAGGTGTTTTCTTTGAGTTTTACCTCCAATAATAATAATAATAATAATAATAATAATAATAATAATAATAATAATAATAATAATAATAATAAAAATATTAATAATTATTATTATTATTATTATTATTATTATTATTATTATTATTATTATTATTATTATTATTATTATTATTCGATATTGTTCCACACAACTAATTCATCATAAATAAGATAGGCTTGATGTTTCGAAAGATTCCTTAATCTGGATCTGCTCATATTTGTAGAGCACAATGCGTGAAAATAAGACGTGAATCATCAACCCTTTCTCAAATTTTTCAAGGGATGCCTCAGGAATTTATTTGGGGTCTACTGTTCTCTAACATAAATACAAACAACTTCCAAATTTGCCATAAATTAGGACGATCTCAATACACTGACGATACCGTTATTTTAGGAACAGACCGTAATATAAATACCCTGAACATAAAAGTATATAACGTATTAGAAATTGTTGTAACATGGTTAGAGGCTGGTTCAGAGGCTTTCCCTGAATCGTCAAAAAACACAATAATTAATAGTGACAAACGTTAAAAATCCTATCAAGCAAAATGCTTCTCAATTGATTAAAGATTAAAACAAAACTTCATTTTAAAATATATAAATATATATAATATATATAAAAAATATATATATATATATATATCTATAATAATATATAAATATAATAAAAAATCTGTATTACAGCCTTGTTTATCCGTACCTAATCTATAATTTGTTATGGGGATGTGCAAGTGTATATTTGCTTCAACAATTAAAAACAATATATAAAAAAAATAATTCTTCCTTTTTTTTTTCTTTTCTTGCTTTTCTGATTCCCTTGAATAAGAATCCCAGGGTGTGGGTTCCTTTTTACTTTTCTTGTTTTTAAGTATTTGTTATTACGTTTTATTGTCTTATACTTTTATAGCATAAATTTTTTTTTTGTTCATAGGTGTAGAAATTAAGGGTTTGTGGTGATATTTAGATTATTATCCATTATATATATATATATATATATATATATATATATATATATATTATATATATATATATATATATATAATATATATATATATATATATATATATATATATATATATATATGCTCGACACAATCTTTCCACACAACTATGATATCTTCTTCATCTCTCCTTAATTTTCTTGGTTTCTTTTTCTTGATATTTTTCTTGGAAAGATCACATTTCCTCCCTTTCTAAACAAGCTTCTAAGAGGTTAGGTGTTCTGAGGCGCCTGCAGTATTTCTTCACACCACCCCAATGCTTGCTCTGTATAGGGGTGTTGTTCGCCCCTGTATGGAGTACGCCTCACACATCTGGGGTGGTTCCACTCGCACAGCTCTTCTTGAAAAGGTGGAGTCTAGGGCTTTTCGTCTTATCAACTCTTCTGCTCTCACGAATTGTTGCGTCACTCTCTCTCTATACTATCGCTATTACAACGGACACTGCTCTTCTGAACTCTCTCGTCGCATACCTTTCTCTATCCAACTCTCTGACCCCAGACTTAACCGCTATGCTCAATCCATATACTCTACTGGTAATGTCTGGAACACACTCCCTTCATCTATTTTCCCAACTTCCTATGACTTGCACACCTTCAAACGCCTTGTATCAGGTCATGTCGGCCTTTGATTTGACCAGGTTCCCGATTTTCCCCCTGACTCTGTTGGAAATTTTAGTAGGCCTCTGGCCTTTGCCCACCAGAGGTGATAGATATATATAATATTATATATATATATATATATATATATATATATATATATATATATATATATATATATATAATATATATATATTATTAGGGGAATTAAACGAGTCTTATATTTCAAAACTTTAAATAAAGTGATGAAAGGAAAAAATAAAACTCTATGTGAAGCAAATTTTTAAATTTTGCAACGCTACTATAAAATATATAATAATAATATAATAATAATAATAATAATAATAATAATAATAAAAAATAATGATAAGATTAAAAATAATAAAACATAATAAAAATAATAATAATAATAATAATAATAATAATAATAATAATAATAATAATATTCAATTCGCAACTTTATTCAAGTAAATTGTACATTTACAATTTTACAGTTTAGCAGTAAGTCCTTTTCTACCAAAATGAATATAATAATAATAATAATAATAATAATAATAATAATAATTAAATAATAATAATAATAATAATAATAATTAATTGTTCTGAAAAAGGGCTGCTAGGGGAAAACACTGTGGTTTCCTTTGAGCCCCAATGGTTAGTGCATATAGAATTTAAATACATTTAACAACTACAAGTTATGATATTTTGCTACCAAAGTAACAAAAACTATAGAAATATTAATGGTAGTGTCAATCATGGGAATTACAATAACAGAGACGTTACTTATGATATTTACTACAATAATATTAATAATAATAAGTGAATTCTGTAAAATATCTGATTTTAATTAAAATAATAATAAAAGTAATAACTATAATAATAATAATAATTATGATAATAATTTTTTTTATTTTTATTAAAAGTTCACATCTACGGCATTGCCCTATTCGAGGAGAGAAACTTTTTCTAGGTAGTATATACCAGATCCCCAAGTGGGATCGAACCGGC
>SEYY01023272.1:0-27500 GCA_009176605.1 Armadillidium nasatum
AACGGTAGTTAAGAGGAATTGAGGGAAGCAAATCCGGTAGGATTTGTTGGTTGGCGGTAGCCTAAGACTAAGTGGTGTCTCTGTAGTTACACCGAAGGAGGAGGCGTTCTCCTTTTGCTTAGTCTCGCGAACTTTCGAGTTCGTGCCGTTCTGGTGTCTAGTAAAGACGGAAGTTTTTATGTTGAAATGTATTTCAACTAGATACCTAAGAACTTTCCTTCGTCTTCGTCGAAACCCTTTCCCTTAACTATTTAGCCTTTGTATAGTTTACTTAGCCATTCTGTTATTAACTTGCTATCATTTAATGTTCACTATTTATTTTTTGTAAATAAATTATTATTAGTAAAATGTGTTGTTTTGCCTCCTTTTGAAATCTCAGTCTTCCTTTTATTTTCATTTTGTAAACCGTATTTGTGATTCCCCATTATTACGCTACCTCACAAAGTTACGAGTTTATAATATATATATATATATATATATATATATATATATATATATATATATATATATATATATATATATATATATATATATATATATATATATATATATATATATATATAATATATATATATATAATATATATATATATATATATATATATATATATATATATATATATATATATATATATAATATATATATATTTATATATAACTATATATATATATATATATATAGTATATATATATATATATTATAATATATATATATATATAATATATATATGTTATCGGCTGGTTTGTAGCTTCATAGTCTATCTAGTTCTTTTTCTTCGACTGGAGAATCACCACTAATCAGAGGTTAAAAAGATAACAGGTAAAAAATTAATATATATATACATATATTCAACAGGATTTTAGTGTCCGGTATTCACCACTCGTCATTTCAACTGACCTTACTTACAGCTCTCCAACCTTAACATCACCTTTACAGCATCAATATAATAACAATATGATTAGTAACTACCTGAATGTCACCTCTCGATTGCCACAAATGAAATACTTCTTGAGTACAGCTTCAACACCTCAAAACACAACCCCAACTCCACAATGAGACAGCACCACAGTGAGTGACAAGACTGGTGCTATTGCACAATCTGTTGACTTCAAGAAGGTGGGCCTGCAAAACTCGAGTGGATGTGGTCTTGCAGATAGGCGGCTATCACTTTCACACAGGCAGTTATGATTTTAGTTCAAAGATCCGTAAAAACGAGAATAGTCTCTAGATCAGCTCCCATTTCACGGGACTAATCTCGAATTCGTAAGTTTACAGCAAACGTTCAAACAAGTATCATAATTTTGTTTTTGCACGAAGATGAAACGTATAACACTGAAGACTTAAAATGACAAAGGAAAAAATTCTTCAATTAAATCTACCCAATCATACCACTTAATTTAGTTTGTTCATGGGTTTGGCAATCGTTAACCTACAACAAAATATATAATAGTATAGGGTCCCGCAACAGTCAGACCGATATTAACGGACCAACTACATTAACGAATTATCTACCGATATTATGGGAAGATAGGCCGGTTCTTTAGCTTCAAAAGCTAGTTAATGAGCCCTTTTTGAGGGTCCCTGATACTTTTTGGGGCAAAGAGCATTGCCCCAGAATCCCTACTTCCAAACCTCAAGCTGAAAAGATGTATCTGAAATTCAAACCAGAGCCACTGTAGCATTCGAAGGATTATCTGTTGGCAATCCAAGACCTAACGAAAGATCATGAAACACACACACACACACACACACCACCATTATATATATATATAAAAATAATATATATATATATATATATATATATATATATAATATATATATATATATATATATATATAATATATATATATATATATATATATATATATATATATATATATATATATATATTATATAATATATATATATATATATATATATATATATATATATATATATATATATATATATATATATATATATATATATATATATATATATATATATATATATATTGCTATATATATATATAATATGCAAATATAATTTAAATAATGTAAATGTAAAAAAAAAAAAAAAAAACCAGTTACAAGTTTTTTTTTTTTTTTTTTAAAAAAAAGGAATATTCTAAAGGTATATAACAATATTAATAAATATATTATTTTCCAAATAGTAAAGGACAGTTAGAGAATAGGAATGAAATGCGAACTTGTTTATCCCTATCGTTTATCTTAAACTGGACAATGATAGTCAAAGAAGTAAACATTGGCGATTTTCAGGTTATATGGTTGTCTCGTTTCTCGCGCGAAAATACCTCACCGGTAATGGAAACTGGTTATGCACTAATGGTAGGAGATATTGAAACATCCGTAGAGAAGCCCTAAATTAAGGTGATCAGTCCATAAAGAGACTCTTGAGTCGAGTCCACGAGAAACTTTGTAATGCCAACAAACAATACAAAGCTCAGAGGCTATAAATCTCTTTGCGGAGGTGATCCCAACAGAAATTTATTCTGAGCGTTCAAAGAATGGAACCGTTTTTCACTAGATCTACAGCTAATGGGACAAAGAGAAGGGAAGCTATGAAAAAAAAGGCAGAGAACGTTCCCTATCGGTATAAAAAAAATATGGGGGCAAACAAAAAGGTTTACTCTTGTCCAGGGTCCCAAAACCAATAAGCTCACTAAACGTAAGATTACCAGGGGCGTGCAAATGGTATAACTTTCCGTTCAGCAGCAATCCTTAAGCCGATCCCTACTAGAAACTCACTTCTGTGAGTTTTAATGCCTGACGAGGAAACCTGTGCACTGATGCAAAGTTATTAAGCAAATTTTACGTTAAAGGGTAGCTTGCAAGCAAAATGAGGGGTATCTAGCAAGTCCCAATTAGTCGGAGGATGAATTAAGGAAAAAATAATGCAACAAGGAAGTTATGTAATGAAGCAAGGGTAAATTTAGCATAACTTCTGGTGTATATTATAAGTACAAAATCGGTTGAGAAAAGTCGCTCCGCGACCTTATAAGGGAGTGAAGTTGACAGACAACGCCAACTTGTAGTGTTATTTGTAACTATTATAAACAATTAAATAGATTTTTAATGGCCTAGAGACCATTATGACAATTAACTATGAAAAAAAAAACGAATCGAAAGGTATAGAAGAAATACTGAAAAGGTATATGATAAATTTAAATATGGAGTTACAATTTTTCCCCCTTAGTGAAAAAAGAGTTTTCTCTAGGATGGCAATAGGTTCTGGCGCGAACCAGGCGCCATTTTGTTGGGTAATATATGAAATTATAATCATTTTAATTTTATAACTTATTAATTAATGGAAATAATGAATAACTTTATTGAACAACATGATCTAGAAGATGCCAAGAATAAACTATCCAAATTTTAAATCAATCGGAAAAGTGGTTCCAAAGATAGGAAATAATAGGCCACAAAATTAATAATTGACTAATTATTAATTAATCAATTGTGACCTAGGAAAATTAAGAATAAACATAGAATTTACGTATAATAAAGAAACCATTGTGAAAATTTGGCAACGATCAGAACTCTTTTTCCTCAGAAATAGAGGTTTTCAGATGAAAAAAGCTTAATTCTATAATTAGTTAATTAATTAATTAATTAGACTGATTCATTGGATCTGAAGTGCACTGAGGTGTCAGAAACATTAAAATACAACAAAAAGGACGATAAAATATGTTTAACCCTGAGAAAATTAAATTTAAATGAATATATGTAAATTTGAAGGAAGTCCAAAGCATATATATATATATATATATATATATATATATATATATATATATATATATATATATATATATATATATATATATATATATATATATATATATATATATATATATATATATATATATATATATATATATATATATATATATATATATATATATATATATATATATATATATATATATATATATATATATATATATATATATATATATATATATATATATATATATATATATATATATATATATATATATATATATATATATATATATAGGGAGATAGGGGGGGGTGACATATCAAACGAAAGGTAACAACCTACTGAATATGAATCTGTTGTTAAAAATGAAGCAAATGAACTTTATAAAAATTATAAGTATATATATATATATATATATATATATATATATATATATATATATATATATATATATATATATATATATATATATATATATATATATATATATATATATATATATATATATATATATATATATATATACACCGGAGATAGGGGGGGGTGACATATCAAACGAAAGGTAACAACCTACTGAATATGAATCTGTTGTTAAAAATCAAGCAAATGAACTTTATAAAAAGTTATATCAAAGAAAAAAGAAAAAATGAGTATGGTAAAATATTGTAATGCCATTTAAGTAGGCTTTTTTGGTGAAATATGGATCCAAAACACGATATAATAGTTAAATTTATGTAGTTATACATAAATATATATAAAAATTGAGATTGAGCGAGTTCTCAGCAACAAAAGCGGGGAAAAAAACCTCAAAGCCACTCATGTACAGTCGTGAACAGAAGTTCGTTCCTATTAGGCTGGAAATAAATATTTATATAAAATGGAGATCATTTCATAAAAGCTCTATTTTGAATAAAAAAAGAATAAAAACATTGAGAGGGGCTTAATTGAACTGTGATTGGCTGAATCTGAGATGATCTCCATTTTATATAAATATTTATTTCCAGCTTAATAGGAACGAACTTCTGTTCACGACTGTACATCCTTAGAGTTAAAAAACCAATGTCTGGTTGGAATTTTAGTAAGAAAATTCGCAACAATATATATATATATATATATATATATATATATATATATATATATATATATATATATATATATATATATATATATATATATATATATATATATAGTAGAGCCCGTAAACTGAAGGGTGTCAGTACCATGTGAAGGGAAATGGGGGGGGGGTAAGGGGAAAGAGTGCCAAGTGAGGGAAAACCATGGTCTTTCGTGAGGAGTTTTTAGAGGCGGAGCCCCCTTTTCATGGTCTTTCGGGAGATATTTTATTCCAATTAATCGGATAATCCGATAATTTATCCGGATAATCCCCTAATTAATTATGTTAATCCCTTAATACCCGCCCCTTTTTGCCACTAAACCCTTTAATCCCCACCTATTTTCCCTTTGTTCATGCCGCCAGGCACGTGCCAAGCCTCATGTGCTAGTGCCAGGGTCTAACTCATGTTCTTTCCCGAGTGCCATTTCTAGCCTTTTTTTCTTTTTCTAGCACTTTCTTGCAATTGACACTCATGCTAGACCCCGCCCCCTTGCCCTGAGGGGAGTTCCAATGCCAGTTTGCACTGAGGGGAGTGCCAGTTTTCACCAGTTTTTACCACTACACCAATTTGATCATCATACCATAGAATGAGTGAATTGTTGTATTCACATGCCACTTTTTCGACTTTGAAATCGCTATTATTATTATTATTATTTTCATTGATTGTATAATAATAATCTATTGCTACGTAATAATTATGGTTATCATCCACCGATATTCGGCAGCATCCGGCTACATCCGTGATGACGTCATCTGCGCATGCTCACACACACACCTTACCCTATGACGTCATGACACTGGGCCCTCTTGAGACTATGACGTCATCCAACTACCTTTTTTTATCACGTGGTTTTTCTCTTAACTGCTTGATTTCTGTCCATTTTGATTACGTGGTTTCCGCCATCTTGAATTTGATTTTGAATTTTCCCGCCATTTCTTCTTGACCGCAGTGCCATCTATTGAGTGAAAATCAAAGTTCCTCCTCGTCCGATATTCACAGTAAGAACTTAAAACTTTTGTGAGACCAGGATTCGAAACCTTGACCTTGTGGTTTGAATTCCATCTCGTTACCACTACACCAATTTGATAATCATACCATAGAATGAGCGAATTGTTGTATTCACATGCCACTTTTTCGACTTTGAAATCGCTAATTATTATTATTATTATTATTATTATTATTATTATTATTATTATTATTATTATTATTATTATTTTCATTGATTGTATAATTATAATCTATTGTTACGTAATAATTATAGTTATTACGTATTTCTTGTAGTTGTCTCGTAGATCCATATCCGAGGGTTGAGCCCCTTCGTGGGCGGCGCGGCGCAGCACTGCTTGCTATTCGGTGGAATAATCACGGCCCTTGAACGCATACACAAACATTCATGACGTCATCATCACGTGACATTTTTATCTTTACCACTTTCAGATACGAATTTAAAATATTATGACATCATGACCATATTCTTGTGAAGTCATAATTTTCCTTTATTTCATCTTGAATTTCTGTCCGCCCTCTTAGATTTGGTATCTACAATCTTGACCACGTGGTATCCGTTATTTTGACCAAGTGGTTTTAATTTCCGTAGATTTTCTTCCTCCATCTCGATCACCATTTCTATATGGGTACATGTACACACACACACACGCAAACACACACACCTTATGTTGTGACGTCTACTAGCTTTTTCTAACACTTTCTAACATCTTCTTACACTTTCTAGTACGTGGCATTCATGCTAGGCCATGTAACCCACTCGGCGAGAGGGGAATGACAGGGTCAGCGAAGCTAGCACTGAGCGCAAGACAACATACGACGCCTCATTGACTACAACAGGATACAGTCGTGAGCCAATCAGGATGTAGGCGCACTCAGAGATGATGTCACCTACGCATACGCAAACACAAACACATACACACCATATACTGCACGTCATGGCATAGGCAATCATGAACCTATGACTACAATTTTATACTTATGACGTCATCAATATCACGTGGCTTTGAATCCTCAGGCGGACGCACGGAATAGCTCAATGAGGCGCACGAACGCGTACATAAACATTCATAACGTCATCATCAGGGGGCATTTTTAATTTTAGAGGGAAAATTTATCACTTTCAAATACGAATGTAAAAATATTATGACGTAATGACCATATTTTTTTGTGACGTCATAATTTTTCTTTATTTATTTGCATTCAAGGCCTGACTTTTTTATTTAACTTAAGCAAACATCTCTGCATTTTTATTTATTTTTAATTGGTATTTATTTTTCCTAATGTTAAGGTGGGAACCTATGTTAAAAGTGGTTCAGTGGTAAGGTGAAAGAAAGCCAGTTGTTATAGCTGATGGGAATAATCTCCGGCATCCGCGATAGGCCTGGCCCAGCCAGCGGTATCCGCCGTGGGCCCAAGAAACCCAAAGATCTTCCTCGGAAGATCCTACTGACAGGACGAAAGTCCTACCTGGGGTAAGGTGAATTTATTTTTCCTATTTATTTTTCTTTTTCCTCTTTTAAATAAATTATTTTCTATTTTATTTTTATTTTTATTTTTTTTTTAAATAAATTATTTTTATTTCTTTTATTTTTTTATTTTTTTTTTTTATTTTATTTTTTTTTTTTTTATTTTATTTTTTTTTTTTTTTTATCACATAAACACATACACAACACACCACATAACTACATCGAAGACATCACCATGCCTTTCATAGTAACAATCTCCATCCGTTATTCTAATCGCAGGATTTTGAAATTTTTTCCTACTTCGCCGCTCATGCACGTAGTAAAGTATGTAATACGTATAAGGACTCAGTGATGACACTCACTCACTCACCCAAGCACATTCACATACGCAGCAATTGTAACCGACTAAGACCAGTTAGTTTAAAATTTTAACATTACATGTACTGATATACTTGACATATCAAAGCAAAATTCATGTATATTACTTCTAACAAACATATCACACTCATTTAAAGCTATTAACCACCCTTCTAAATATATTTATCCCGCAAAATATCTCCCTTAAGCCAACTGAACGCCTTTATTTACACTGTTTTCATGCTCTTTCACTGCATTCAGACATTTGTACAACACTTTTCATAGACACTGTGTAGGTTTCTGCACTAAGTCTCGCAGCAAGCGTCATTAATAAACATTAAACTCTTTTATCACTAATGCATGAACAAAGACATGTTAGTTTCTATCTGACGTACAAATTACAGAACTTAACACTCATTGTTCAGTCAAAACTATTCAATAAATGATTTGAATCTCCATGGTCCCCCATTTAATATATAATTAATTGATCCTTCATATACATTTCTAACACTAAGTTCCACTACATTTACTTTAAAACTCAATATACAATCTAACTTTTTAACACTTATGCATGATCAAAGACATCTCCTTGGCACACATTTCATTTCCTAAATTCTCTTCAACCTAAATCTTAATCTCCTTATATAGTCTTACTTTTAATATTTTGACATAATCAAACATATGTTATCTACTCTCCAACATACAATTTATAGGAAATCACATGCATTTCTTATCTAATTCTTTCAATGTGTATCATAATTCATCATAGTACGCTAAACTTTTTATCAATAAAGCATGATCAAAGACATACACCCATCTCTTTAACTTATATTTTATTGTATTTGCTTATATTTTCACCCTAAACCTCAGCAATATATAACTTGTATCATGTATTTAACCTACCTTTTGTATTTATTGTATGAACAAAGTAATGCTGGTATCTATCTGGTACGCAAGTCATAGAACTTTTCATTCACTATTCACCTCAAAACTATTCAACATTTAATTTGATTCTCCACGGCTAACTCAACTTTATGATTAAGACATGAACAAAGACATGGTATCTTCTATCTGGCATTCAAATTGCACTACCTTATATTAACATTCAACATAAACTCATAACCATTTAACTTAATTCTTCAATTTCAACCTATATTTTTCCGCATATGTACGGTCAAAGATATTCCGATATCTTTATTAATTTTCCCTCCAAGATGTGATTTAAGTACTACATACTACCTGACTTTAAACACTTTAACAAGTTCCAACAGATGTCATCTTCTCTCTAACATACGGTTTATAGAGGCTCACATACATTTCTTATCTAAATCTTCATCATATATCTTATTTCGCAATAACCCATTTAACTTTCTATCATTAAAACTTGATCAAAGATATGCCTATTTCCCTCTAACACAGCATCTATTGAACCTTTATATACGCACTTCATACCCTAATCCCTCCAACATATAACTTAAATCTCTGTATTTAATCTAACTTTTGTATTGAAATGTACGAACAAAGTCATCCTCGTATCTATCTGGTACGCAAGTCATAGAACTTTTCATTTATTTTTCACCTCGAAACTATTCAACTTTTAATTTGATTCTCCAAGGTTAACTTAACTTTATCACTAAGACATGAGCAGAGTCATTCCATAATCTATCTAGCATACAAATTATAGATCTTTACATTAAAATTCAGCATAAACTCATAGACATTTAACTTCTCCACATTCAACTTAAAGTTTTCGTAAAGATATGACCAAAGATATACTGTTTTCTCTTTAATACACACTTTATATATATTAACATACAATTTATACCCTAATCCCACCATCCAACATATAACTTCATCTCCATATAATACCTGACTTTTAACATTTAGACAAGGTCGAACACAAATCATCAACTCTCTAACATGTAATTTATAGTTTATTACATACATACATTTCTTATCTAATACTCCCAAAATATATTTTAACTCACCATGCTTCACAAAATTTTTTATCATTAAAATATGATCAAAGACATACTAACAGATCTCCAACACGTAATTTATAGATATTGACATGTATTTCATTACATAATCATCCCGTCATTTATCTTAATCTCCATATACTACCAAACTTTTATCACTTGGCACATGATCAAGCACATTTTATCATCTCTCTAACGTGTAATTTATAGAACCTTATATACTTTTCTTAACTAATTCTTTCAAAATATATCTTAATTCACCATTGCTCACTAATCTTCATCATCATATTTTACAATACGAATGTAAATATTGTGACGTCATACATTTTCTTTATTATATTCATATGAATTTATGTTTGTATCATCACCACCATAAATTCATGTGACGTCATACCTTTTTCTTTGAATGTATTGCTTTCAAGTCCTAATCTGAATCATTAACCGTGGAACTATTTTATTTTTCTTAACTAAGTGACGTCATTGGATGTATTTTTTCCCCGATATTTAACAGGCTTTTTATATTTACTGAAAGTTAACACTAAATGTTCAAGTGGTCTATGACGTCCTAGCCACGTGGTTGGTTGTATTTTTTTCAATCAATTCCTGATATTTCATATTTTTGCCTACTTATTTACTTTAACTAACTATAACCAAAGTTCTAAAGGAGACCATGTACCTATGAAGTGACTGATCACTACGTAACCCTACAATTCCTTATATTTTACGTTTTTTGGTTAACCACATTTACATTTTCAGTATAACCATATGCTTATCATGCCTGACTCAAATATTTAATATCTACAACGTCATTCTATAACAATAATTATTGTATTTATAATAAAAATTCTTATTACATAATAAATCAATACCATAATTTGGATTTTATACGAGTGAAGACAATATTTACCTAATATTCACATCATAAAATTTTCATTTCATGACTCTATTTCTTTAATGCAATACACATGTTTCTTGGATATTTATCCCATTTTTCTTCAAACTATTATTTTTAACTTTATTCCATATTGCATTTTTCTGTACTTTTTTTCAATATTTTCTTCTTTTCTATACTTTGACTTTTTTAAATTATTTTAAAACTTATTACACATTATATTTTTAATACTTCTTTCAAGCTATAGCTTTTATTCCTATTTCAATCTTCATATTTGTTTTAAGATATAACTTTAAAATTTATATTCATTTCTTTCAATAATAAATTATTATATCTCTTCAAAAATGTAAAATCTTTTATAAAACAAATTTATTTATTTTAAATTTTTCGTTATTTTTACGGCTAACACACTGATTCATGTAAAAGCGTATAAGAGCTCTTCTACTCACACACATGTGCACACACATACATACACGTGTATCAAACACTAAGATGTCTTCCATCTACCATCTTAATTTTCTGATCACGTGTTTCCGACATCTTCATCACACGTTTTCAATCTTATGTCAATTGAAGGTAGCACATTTATGTATATTTATCACTCGATGGAGTCAGGAACGTACGTAGATAACATCTTTGAGCCATCATACAGAGACTTTAGACATGTTTCCAAGGAATAGAAGAGTAAGAAACCATCTTAAAGCAACAATATCAATTAATCATTCGACTACAGAAGAAACATAGTTGTATTTAGAAAAGAACAGGAGGAGGTTCACAGAGGGGAAGCAGAAGAGAAACAACAAGTCCAAGGTGTATGTGTACGTGCGTGCAAAATCTTGAGATGGTACACATGCACCAGAGAGGAGTCTCATGAGGGGTCAGGTTGAGGGGATCGCGCTCTCGGCGCCTCCTCACCCCTACCCCACCCACCCACTGAGAGCGCTGATCTCCAAAAACTTCTCATGAAAAACCATTGTTTCCCCACACTTGGCACTTTTTCCCCTCACCCCTCACTTGTCACTGTCACCCTGCAGTTTATGGGCCCTAATATATATATATATATATATATATATATATATATATATATATATATATAATATATATATATATATATATATATATATATATATATATATATATATATAATATGTTGTTTGCTCTCGTGTCTCTAATTTGGAGTCTTCCGAATTTTCTACCTTGTGGCTTAGGCTCTCTTGCCATTTTACTAAATTCATTTGTTCTGTTTATTTATCTTCTAATTCTACGGACCATCCTAAATTCTTTCTCTATCTAAATTCCAAAATAGAGCACATTCTCTCTTCTTCTACTTTCTTGGAAATCATCATATTAGGTGATTTCAATGTTCACCACCGCCACTGGCTTTCTTCTAGTTCTCATGATACAGCTGGTGAACGTGCCTTCTATTTCGCTATCCAAAACGACCATGAGCAGTTAGTGCAGCTCCCTTCTCATATCACTGATCGTCTTGGAGATGAACCCAACATTCTTGACCTTTCTTTAACTTCTAATCCTTCTCCTAATAGTGTTAAGATCTTTCCTCCTCTAGGTTCCGCCGATCATCTTCTTATCTTTTTATCCTCTTCTACCTCTTCAAGTTTTACGCAGGAAAGACCCCCTCTGTTGAAAGGAAACGTTTGTGGCATTTCGGTGCAGCAAGCTTGTCGGACTTGCGGTCGTACTTCTTTGATTTCCAGTGGAGTGATTATTGGTTCCGTGAGAAGGGTCCCTCGGAGTGTGCACGACTCATTACTGAGGTGATTCTCTCCAGCATGGAGGAATAGATTCCATTTTTTCCCCTTCTAAAAAACCCAACAAACCGTTTTTTAACTCTACTTGCTCTCACGCTATCCGCCGTAGGGATGAGTCCTTCAGTTATTACAGTCGTCTTCAAACTCAAGAAACTCACACAACTTACATTTCATTCCGGAATCATGCAAAATCTATACTTCGTAACACCAAAAACTCTTTTCTCCGTAAAAAAATGCAATAATCTTCTAGGTTCCTCTTCCTCACGATCTTTCTGTCATTTTTCAAAAAATGCCAACTCTAACTTTGATTGTTCCATTTTCCCTCCTTTAGTATCTTCCGACGGCACAGCTGCTATTTTATCTTCTTCTAAAGCTGAACTCTTCGCTCAAACTTTTGCCTCTAATTCTACCTTAGACGATTCAGAAGCTATTCCTCCTCCTTCAACCCCCTCCAACTCATTTATGCCTGACATTATAATTTCTTCTAAAAACGTTTTTTTCTGCTCTCTCTGAGCTTAATACTAAGAAGACGTATGGTCCCTAGCTTGCACCCTGCCTTGGTAAACTATTTCGCATTTGCCTTTCAATTTCGACCTTCCCTTCTTGCTGGAAGCGTGCGCTCATTCAGTCTGTGCCGAAGAAGGGGGACCCCTCTCAACCTAATTTCTATGACCTCCGTTTTTCTAAAGTTTTTGATCTATCCTTAATAGGAAGATTTGGAAACATCTCCATTCTTCGAATTTTATCTCTGATCGCCAGGATGGCTTTCGTAAGAAACGCTCTACTGGTGATCTTCTTTCCCTTCTCTCTGTCACTTGTTCCTCTGCTCTTCGGCATTTCGGTGAATCTTTTGCTGTCGCGCTGGACATATCGAAAGCCTTCGATAGAATCTGGCACAAAGCCTTAATTTATAAACTTCCCTGTTTCAGTATCTATTCTCCTCTGTGTTTTTCTCTCTGATTTCCATTCTGGCCGTTCTACACTAGCTGTTGTAGACGGCCACCGTTCTTCCTTTAAATATATTAATAGTTATGTTCCTCAGGGTTCTGAGGATACATCCTACCTTTTTATTGCTTTTCATTAATGACCTTCTTTCTATTACCCCATCTCCTTTCCACAACAATGCTGATGATTCACCCTTCATTACTCCTTCAAGTTTGAAAAACGTCCCACCCAACAGCAGTTGATAAGCTCGAGAAGGGTAGCCTTGGAGCAACTAACCTTTGATCTTTCACGTATTTCAAATTGGGGCAGAAAAACCATTTTTGTTTTCAATGCTTCAAAAACTCAATAATTCCATCTTTCCACTCGACAATCTTCCACGCAACTATAATGTCTTCTTCGAAAACAGACAACTTAACCTTCACTGTTTTTAATATTCTAGGTTTATCCTTTGCTCGTGATCTTTCTAGGAAAGATCATATTACTTCTCTTTCTAAACAAGCTTCTAAGAGATTGGGTGTTCTGAGGCGCCTCCAGAATTATTTTACGCCACCCTAGAAAAAGTGATCGGGGCTTAAAGGATTAAGTGCCAAAAAGGGGGAAATAAAAGGATTAACATAATTAATTAGAGGATTATCCGGAATAATTATAAGATTATCCAATTAATCGACGGATTATCCGATTTATTCGAATTAAAATTGCCTCACTAAAGACTATGAAAATGGCTCCACCCCCTTCCCCCACAGATGGGATCCGCCCAAATTTAGAGGGCCCTGCCCCCTTGGAATGTTGCATGCAAAATTGATTTGCAACAGTGCCAAGCAACAGTGCCATGCAACATGGCACCCTCCAAAAGGGCTCCTAATATATATATATATATATATATATATATATATATATATATATATATATATATATATATATATATATATATATATATATATATATATATATATATATATATATATATACTATATATATATATATATATATATATTATATATATATATATATATATATATATATATATATATTATATATATATATATATATATATATATATATATATATATATATATATATATATATATATATATATATATATATATATATATATATATATATATATATATATATATATATATATATATATATATATATATATATATATACTATATATATATATATATATATATATATATATATATATATATATATATATATATATATATATATATATATATATATATATATATATATATATATATATATATATATATATATATATATATATATATATATTATATATATATATTATATATATATATATATATATATATATATATATATATATATATAATATATATATATATATATATATATATATATATATATATTATATATATATATATATATATATATATATATATATATATATATATATATATATATATATATATATATATATATATATATATATATATATATATATATATATATATATATATATATATATATATATATATATATATATATATATATATATATATATATATATATATATATATATATATATATATATATATATATATATATATATATATATATATATATATATATATATATATATATATATATATATATATATATATATATATATATATATATATATATATATATATATATATATATATATATATATATATATATATATATATATATATATATATATATATATATATATATATATATATATATATATATATATATATATATATATATATATATATATATATATAATATATATATATATATATATATATATATATATATATATATATATAATATATATATATATATATATATATATATATATATATATATATATATATATATATATATATATATATATATATATATATATATATATATATATATATATATATATATATATATATATATATATATATATATATATATATATATATATATATATATATATATATATATATATATATATATATATATATATATATATATATATATATATATATATATATATATATATATATATATATATATATATATATATATATATATATATATATATACTTTTTTAAGGAAAACTAACACTTAATCGTTTTCTGTAATATACTAATTGATTTTTTAAAAACCACTCTTTGATAAAACAATATAAATTAACAGATTAAAAGAAACATAACAAGAAAATTAAAAAAGAAATAACAAGGTTGAGAACAAAAAACACGCGTAAACGTTTCAGAGCTCAACTTTGCTCACTGATCACTACGCTAGTAAATGGAAAATGAATCAACAACACTGTTCCACATTCCGATGAGAAAAAAAATTTAAAACGACAAAGTGACGTCACAGAATTCTGGCAACTAGCAAATGATGGAATATTAGTCTTTAAAAATTAACTTCAAAAAATTTGACAAGAGTGTTATCTATGTCAAAATATCCTGATGAAATGTTAAAATTATTTGAGGTTTTAATGAAAAACGATTCTATTAATCTATTTAAAGTCTTACTTGGAATTGAAATCATTGTTATTTAAATCTTTTAATTTTTATTGTTCTATCATTGAGTGGTTTTAAAAAAAATTAATTTTTACATTATGGAAAACGATTAGGTGTTAGTTTTCCTTAAAAAGTTATATATAATTTAAGCCATGATTTATCATTATTATAATTTACGATGCTGAGCTCAGAAACGTTTACGCGTGTTTTTATTCTACACCTAATTTTCTTGTGTTTCTTTTAATATTTTAATTTTTATTATTTTATCATAAAGTGGTTTTTTAAAAAAAATTAATTTCTACATTACGGAAAATATACTACCTACCCATGTATTTAAAAGCTGCATTAATTTTATTAATAGACAATTGACACACAATTCAAAAGAATATCAAATACATCTTTCTGATAAATTATCAAAGCTGTGCACAGATTCTCCTTGGTCAATGTACTCAAATCCGAAACTTATTACTAATCTTTCTGATTATAGACTCAATTTCGATGAGACTGTCGTTCTTGGCTTGGGACTTGGTTTCTCCACAGATACGTCTTTAAAAAGTAAATTGCACATCATTTAATCATTTGTAAATAATAAATCCTTAATCCCGTTACTCACGAAAAAATTGCAAAAACACCATTCGTTTTTTCCCAGAAGATTTCCCTTAAAAGTTTATAAAATAAGAAAGAAATTATAATACGGCGTGCGGATAAAGATGAGGGGCTGGTTATAATGAATTTTCTGGACTATATTAATAAGGTGGAGGTTATGCTCGGAGATAGAAATATATATGAGACTCTCAACTGAAACCCTATTAATTCGCAGACATATATTTTTAGAAATCACGTTAGGAACCTTCTTCCTACTCAAATATTTAAACAACTCAGCATCCCCAACCCCACTTTTCCTTATTTCTACGGTATCCCAAAACTACAAAAACATGGTGTCCTTCTCAGATCTATCATTGCATGTAAAAATTACAACTTTGTTAAACTCAATAAATGGCTTACAGGCTTCTTGTCACCACTATTGGGCACAATTTTACCCTCACATGTTAAAAATACCCTTCATTTTAAAGAGATGATGTTATTAGAATTACCCATAATCATATACTGGTGAGTTTTGATGTTACCAGTCTATTTATCAATATGCCTATACCACAGTTTCTTAGCTTTTTGACGAGAAAATTAAATGATTTAGACTCACCAATTGCAATTTATAAATTCGTTAAACTAATAGAAATTTGTATGAGACAAAATGTTTTTACTTTTAATAATAAGTTTTATAGACAAATCTTTGGTACCGGTATGGGCAACAGACTCAGCCCGGTGATTGCTAATCTTTTTCTGGAATTTTTGAAAACTCAATTGGTGAACACCTTGCCTTTGTATCCTTTGATTAATTCTTGGTATCGTTATGTGGATGATGTTTTGGTGGTAGTTCCACATGATTTCCCCATACAATACTTTCTTACACAGATGAGCAATTTGGTAGACTCTATTAAATTTACATCCGAAGCCCAGAATTGTGAAGGCATACCGTTTTTGGGTCTCTTTATAATCCGAAAAGATGAACAACTGTCCTTTAAAATCTTCCGCAAGCTCACAGGTTGTAACCAACTCCTACAGGTGCCAGATTCTGTCAAAAACAAGCTAAATCTGGCAACCTGTCAGACCTCACGTTCTTTTGTGAGGTTATTTGAAGAAGGATCCATAGTGTTTTCTGACACCTCGGGGCCGGAGGGATTTGCTATCCGTAGAAGAAGCGAATACCCCATTAGAGGGGCTGGTGGCCTAGCCACAACACCCTATTATCTCACTCTTTTTCTGACCCTCCTTTTTTTGAATCATACCTAAACAGGTCTTTCTTGAGTTCTTTTGAGGAGAAAGTACAGCCTTCATGGTGCTCCCTCTCTCTTAGGGGTCAGTGGCGTAGCCACAGCACCCTACTTTTTTAGTTTATTTTCCTGACCCGTTGAGGGTTCAATCTCCTTCCCAACGGAAAGATAATCTCTACCCCTAATGTATACGAAAGCTAAACCTGGCAACCTGTGGAACCTCACGTTCTTTTGTGTTACGATTTTCTGTGGGTCTCTATTTTCTATGGATTACTGTAAGTGTTTTCGGAACATGGAGGTTCCTCAAGAGGGGGAATGGAGCCTCCCTCTTTAGAATGGTTTCGGAACTCGGAGGTTTCTGAAGAGCGGGAATGGAGTCCCCCTTGTAGAAGGGTTTCGGAACTCGGAGGTTCCTCAAGAATGGGTGCATCTTGAATTTTCTGAAAACATTGTTTTTATCTCCGTAAATTTCCTCACATACTCTTTACATCGATTTTCGTAAAAAAAAAAAATAAATAAAAAAAAATAAATCTTTAAATTTTGACGAAAGTTGGTTCGGACGATCAACCTCAGGAATCGATTTCCATGACGTTAGCCACTAGGCACGAGATCATTCTAATATAATAGCAAAAATATCCTTTTAAGTCATGTACATCAATTTTACAAATTTCTAAATTTCCATTTTACCAACATTTATTTATTCCATTTTATTCCACTTTACATTCTTTGATTTATATTTTATTTCACTACACGTATATTATTATTTCATATTATTTAATATATTATAAACTAATATACGTTTACTAACTAAAATTATTCGTAAATTTCCTTTTCTATTCATATTTTCTGAATTTTTTTAACGCAATACATTTAAGTACATGCAAACAATACCTAAATAATCTCATGTCCACCATGTACAGTCGTCAACAGGAGTTCGTTCCTATTAGGCTGGAAATTAATATTTATATAAAATGGAAATCATTTCATAAAAGCTCTATTTTGAATAAAAAGAAAATAAAAACATCGAGCGGGGTTTAATTGAACTGTGATTGGCTGAACCTGACATGATCCCCATTTTATATAAATATTTATTTCCAGCTTAATAGGAACGAACTCCTGTTGACGACTGTACATCAATTTTACAAATTTCTAAATTTCTCTTTTACCCAAAATTTATTTATTCCATTTTAAAACATATAGAATTCTTTGCATTTACATTTTATATCACCATACACATATTATTATTCCATATTTTTAATATATTCTAAACTATCATCCCTTTAACTTCACAAACCGGTAACAAAAATAATTTGTTATTTTATTTTTTAACCAGATTATCTTAATTTTTTTAATGTAATACATTAAAGTATATGCTTATATATACATACAATATCAAAACATCACGCACACATGCAAAGACACATAAACTCAATTTTATATATATATATATATATATATATATATATATATATATATATATATATATATATATATATATATATATATATATATATATATATATATATATATATATATAAACTAGCACACACACACATATGCAATCACGTACACAGACACATTTTTTTTAACACACACCACCACTCACGGGCAAAACCCTATTCAAGGAGGGGTGTCAGAAAAATAAAAATAAAGGAGAAAAATAATAATAATAACAACAATAGCAATAATTTTAATAATAAATCTGTTAGGTGTACGCAGACGCGGGCTTTAAAGAAATTGAGATTAAATTCAGCAGGAAATACAGAATATGGGAGAGAATTCCACAGAACAGATGTGGCAGCAAAGAGGGAGGCACCACAGCGGACAAGCCTGGAGTTGACTATGTCCAAGCAAAATTGATGTGCAGACAATGCACCCCTTGTGCTACGTGGACGACTTAAATGTGGAGGTATACGGGTGGATAATTCCCTCTAGCATTTTCCGTTGTAGTACCTATAGAAAAGGGACAAGGTACCAACGTCGCGCAGCAAATATAGAGTCAAGTGAATTAGAAAGAGCGGAACAGTTTATAAGTCTTTTAGCCTTTGACTCAACCTTATCCAAAAGACGGGTGAATCCTGAGTCACCCCAGATATGAGAGCAGTACTCCATAGAAGGGCGGATGAGACCCTTGTATAATTGGAGTAACTGCGAGGAAGGAAAAAATTCTCGCGGTCTAAACAGAACACCCAGCTTCTTTGAGGCTGCCCTAGCAACCATTGTGATATGAGGTTTCCAAGACATTTTTTTGTTTATGTGAAGACCAAGGATGTTTATATTGTGTTTAGGAGAGATGGAGGAACCATCGAAAGAAATGGAAAAGTTAGGAAGTGTCTTTGAGAGGGAAACTTCTAGAAGTTGAGTTTTTAAAAGAGTTGATTTTCTCAAGGTGGAGACAACCCCACTGGGAAATTCTATCGAGATCTGCAAGAATGGAATCGGAAAGATGAAGACGAGAGGCAACTCTAGATGCAAAGGAAGGAGCAGATTTGAAATGAGTAGAAGAATGGAGGGTTGAGTCATCGGCATATGAATGGATAGGGTTAGATGAACAGCTGAGAAGATCATTAATGAAAAGTAAGAATAGAGTAGGAGATAAGACACTCAAATACATATATATATACACATACATTCGCTCCCACTCATGTACAAATACCCAGATACATATAAAATCATACATTCACTCAATCATTCACACACACATACACACAAACAAACAAACAAAAGCATATATCCAGCCACTCAAAATATTTTCTAGGTTGCCAACCCTAGCCATTTTTCTTAACAAACTTTTCCACCTTTTCACGATTCCTACCTTTTTCCATTTTAAGGTAGCCATACCTTTACTTTTGTATATCTCAACTTCACCTTCGCTTACTCAAACCTTTTCCGTTTTAAGATCCTTATACCTTAACTTTAAATCTTCTCAGCCTTTGTATTTTTGTATATCCGGACCCTCAGTTGCTTCATGAGCTACCTCTTTTCCCCGTTTTAAGTTTCAACCCTTCAATTTTCATTCATTCATGATTTACAATCATTCATTATAAACATTCGCTAACTTACCTGAAACTATTTTTTAGTAATGTAGTTTCATTCTATGACATCATAAACATAACAGTCACTTTATTTCATAAAAAAAAATATTATAAATATGTGATAGTATGTTTCATACATGTGGCGTTGATTTAAGAAGTTAATATAGCAACTCATTGCTTCTTCTACTAAATAACTCATTGTTTAAACAACAATTCATCTGTAATCTTTATTCTTTTTAATGTTTGATTTAAAATTTTATTGTTTTTCATTTTTATTTTATAAGTTTTTAAATTTTTTACTGTAAGTAATTTGTTTATTTCAAGTTTTATTTTTAATTTTTATATTTTTTCTTTTTCTTTCTTCTTTTATTTTGTTTTTTATTTTTTTATTTTTTATTTTTATTTTTTATTTTTTATTTTTTGATCAGAAAATTAAGATGGTAGATGGAAGGCGTCGTAGAGTTTTGATACAAGTGTTTGTGTGTGTGTGTGTGTGTGTGTGTGTGTGTGTGCAAGCGCACGTATGAGGAGCAAAAGATGTCTTATACGTTTTTGCATGGATCAGTGTGTTAGCCTTAAAATAACTAAATTTATAATAAATAAATTTCTTTTATAAAAGATTTTACATTTTTTAAAAAGATATAATAATTTATTATTTAAAGGAAAGAAAATAAATTTTAATGTTATATCTTAAAACAAATATGAAGATTGAAATAGGAATAAAAGCTATAGCTTGAAAGAAATATTAAAAAGGTAATGTGTAAAAAGTTTTAAAATAATTTTAAAAAGTCATCTCTTGAAAAGAATATCCAAAAACATGTGTATTTCATTAAAGAAATAGAGTCATGTAGATGAAAATTAAATGCTGTAATAATAAGGAAATGTTGTCTTCACTCGTATAAAATCCATATTATGGTATTGATTTATTATGTAATAAGAATTTTTATTATAAATACATTAAGTATTGTTGTAGAACGACGTTGTAGATATTAAACATTTGGATCAGGGATGATAATCACATTGTTATACGGTAAACGTGGCTGACCAAAAACATGAAACATAAGAATTTGTAGGGTTACGTATTGACCAGTCACGTGATTATGACTTCATAGGAACATAGTCTCCTTTAGAACTTTGGTTAAAGGGAGTTGGAGTAAATAAGTATGCAAATGTAGTGAGTCAAAAACATGAAATATCAGGAATTGACTGAAAAAGATAAAAACATGCACGTAGCTATGACGTCATAGACACATGAATATTTTGTGTTAACTTCAGCAAATATAAAAGGCATGTTAAATATCGGGAAAAATAGATCCAATGACGTCACTTAGTTAAGAGAAATAAAATAGTTCCACGGTTTATAATTCAGGTTAGGACTTGAAAGCAATACGTTCAAAGAAATGGTATGTCGCCACATGAATTTATGGTAGTGATGTTACAAACACAAATGCATATGAATATAATAACTTGAATACATAGTAATAAAGAAAATGTATGATGTCACAATATTTACAGTTGCATTGGAAAATATGATAAATTTCTAATAAATACATTATATTTATTTAAATATTTATTAAATAAGATATATGATAACAATATAAAGTTTAGTGAGCTATGGTGAATTAAGATATATGTTGAAAAATTTAGTTAAGAAAAGTATATAAAGTTCTATAAATTACACGTTAGAGAGATTGATGAAATGTGTTTGGTCATGTAGAAGTGATAAAAGTTTGGCAGTATATGGAGATTAAAGGTAAATGGCAGGATGATTATGTAATGAAATACATGTCAATATCTATAAATTGCGTGTTGGAGATCTGTCAGTATGTCTTTGATCATGTTTTAATGATAAAAAAGTTTGTGAACCATGGTGAGTTAAGATATATTTGGGAGGAATAGATAAGAAATGTATGTAAGGAACTATAAATTACAAGTTAGAGAGATGATGATTTATGTTCGACCTTGTCTAAATGGTAAAAGTCAGGTATTATATGGAGATTAAGTTATATGATGGAGGGTGGGATTAGTATATGAATTGTATGTTAAGATATATAAAGTTTAAGTTGAATGTGGAGAATTAAGTTAAATGTCCATGAATTTATGCTGAATATTAATGTAAAGATCTAAAATTTTTATGCTAAATAGATGGTAGAATGACTCTGCTCATGTCTTAATGATAAAGTTAAGTTATCCTTGGAGAATCAAATTAAATGTTGAATAGTTTCGAGGTCAAAAATAAATAAAAAGTTCTATGACTTGCGTACCAGATAGACACGAGGATGTCTTTGTTCGTACATTCAATACAAAAGTTAGATTAAATACAAAGATGTTGGAGGGATTAGGGGATTAGGGTATAAAGTGCATATAAAGGTTCAATAGATGCTGTGTTAGAGGGAAATAGGCATATCTTTGATCAAGTTTTAATGATAGAAAGTTAAATGGGTTATGGCGAAATAAGATATGTGATGAAAGATTTAGATAATAAAAGTATGTGAGCCTCTATAAACTGTATGTTTGAGCGATGATAACATCTGTTCGATCTTGTCAAAGTGTTTAAAGTCAGGTAGTATGTAGTTCTTAAATCACATCTTGTAGGGATTAGGGTATAAAATGTATGTCAAGTTCTATAAATTGCGTGCTAATAAAGATATCGGAATATCTTTACCATACGTATGCAAAAAATATAAGTTGAATATGAAGAATTAAGTTAAATGGTTATGAGTTTATGTTGACTGTTAATAGAAAGTAGTGAAATTTGTATGCTAGATAGTAGATGACATGTCTTTGTTCATTGTTTAATGATGAAGTTGAGTTTAACCATGGAGAATCAAATTAAATGCTGAATAGTTTTGAGGTGAATAGTGAATGAAAAGTTCTATGACTTGCATAACAGATAAATACTAGCTTTACTTTGTTCATTCATTAAATACAAAAAGTAAATTAAATACAGGGATTTAAGTTATATATTGATGAGGCTTAGAATGAAAATATATGTAAGTACAATAAAATATAAGTTAAAGAGATGGCTGTATGTCTTTGATCATGCTTTATTGATGAAAAGTTTAACGTACTATGAGGAATTAAGAAATACATTGAAAGAAATGCATGTAAAAACCTATAAAAATTATATGTTGGAGAGAGTATAACATGTGTTTGGTTATGTCGAAGTATTAATAGTAAGACTATATAAGGAGATTAAGATTTAAGTTGAAGGGAAAAATAGTATGAAATGTGTACCAGAGAGATGTCGGTATGTCTTTGATCATGTTTAAGTGTTAAAAAGTTAGATTGTATATTGAGTTTTAAAGTAAATGTTGTGGAACTTAGGGTTGGAAATGTATATGAAGGATCAATTAATTATATATTATATGGGTGACCATGGAGATTCAAATTATATATTGAATAGCTTTGGCTGAACAATGAGTGTTAAGTGTTGCAATTTGTATGTCGGATACAAACTAGTATGCTTTTGCTCATGCATTAATGATAAAAAGATAGTTTAATGTTTAGATTTATGACTTATTCTGAGAGACTTCGAGCGAAACCTACACATAGTCTTTGATAAGTGTTGTAGAAATGTCAGATTGCAGTGAGAGAGTATGAATACAGTGTAAATAAAGACTTTCGGCTTGCGTTAGGTAGATATTTTCCGAACAAATATATTTAGAAGAGCGGTTAATAGCTTTAAATGAGTGTGGTGTGTTTGTTAGAAGTAATATACATGAATTTTGCTTTGATATGTCAAGTATAACAGTGTATGTAATGTTAAAATTGTAAACTAACTGCTCTTAGATGGTTACAATTGCTGTGTATGCGAACAAGTGAGAATGTGATTGTGCGCGTGTATGTGGTCATCACTGAGTCCATATATGTATTACGTGCATGAGCGACGAAGTAGAAAAAATTTCAAAGTCCCTTGATTGGGATAAAGGTTGGAATTTTTTACCATGACAATTTCATGAATGCGTGTAGCGTGGTGATGTCTTCGAGGTAATTAGGTGAATTTGTATGTTCTTTTGTATGTCTATATGAGGTTTTTGTGAGAAGAAGGTAGTAAAGATTGGTATTTGGTCGCACCCAAAAAAATAAATAAAAAAGAAAAAGATAAAACAAAAACAAAAACGAAAATAAAAATAAAAATTAAAATTAAAATAAAAATTAAAATTAATTTGTTTAAAAAATAAAAATAAATAAAAAAAATAACAAAAAAAAGAAAAAAAGAAAAATTAAAAATAAAACTTGAAATAAACAGATTATTTACAGTAAAAAATGTAAAAACTTATAAAATAAAAATGAAAAACAATAAAATTTCAAATCAAACATTAAAAAAAATAATGATTAAAGATGAATTGTTGTCATTTAGTAGAAGAAGCAATGAGTTGCTATACTAAGTTCTTAAATCAACGCCACATGTATGAAACATATTATCACATATTTATAATATTTTTATATGAAATAAAGTGTCTGTTATGTTTATGACAGGGTTGCATGGTTTTAACCAGATGGTTTAAACCAATTGGTTTTTTTTGGTTTAAACCAACTGAAAAAAACCATGGTTTTTTTGGTTTAAACCAATTTTTTTATTTTTTATCAATGTTATTTATATACAAGCTATATAAATACGATATATTTTTTTTTTTTTATATTATATATATATATATATATATAATATATATATATATATATATATATATATATATATATATATATATATATATATATATATATATATATATATGATGATTTTTCAGAATTCTGATAGTAATATATATATATATATATATATATATATATATATATATATATATATATATATATATATATATATATATATATATATATATATATATATATATATATATATATATAGTGGCTCAGTCGATCGAGCACTCGTCATAGCAAGCGAGAAGTCCCGGGCTCGAGGCCTGGCCAGAGCGGGAAATGTGAGTGGTTTCTCCTTGCGCTTAGCTCCGAATGACTCAGTCAGTAAGCGAGTACATCAGTGGAGTGCTCTTGCCACTGATGGGAATAATCTCCGGCATCCGAGATAGGCCTGGCCCAGCCAGCGGTATCTCTCCGTGGGCCCTTGAAACCCAAGGATCTTCCTCAAAAGATCCCACTGACAGGACAAAAGTCCTTCCCTGGGGGAAGATGATTATATATATATATATATATATATATATATATATATATATATATATATATATATATATATATATATATATATATATATATATATATATTCTTTTTTTTTATTTCACCTCTGGTGGGCAAAGGTCAGAGGCCTACTAATGTTCCACCAGAGTTAAGGGGAAAGTCGGGAACATGGTCAAATCAAAGGCCGACATGACCTGATGCACAGCGTTTGAAGGTGCCTAAATCATAGGAAGTTGGGAAAATAGATGAAGGAAGTGTGTTCCAGACTTTACCAGTGGAGTACATGTAAGAGTGCACATAGCGGTTAAGTCTGGGGTCGGAGAGTTGGACAGAGAAAGGATGAGACTGTGTAGAAAGACAAGTCGCACGAACCCTTCTCAGTGGAGGAGGTATACGACGAGAGAGTTCAGAAGAGCAGTGTCCATTGTAATAGCGATAGTATAGAGAGAGTGACGCAACATTTCGACGGGCAGAAAGAGATTGGAGAGAATTAGTGAGAGCAGGAGAGTTGATAAGGCGAAAAGCTCTAGACTCCACATTTCCAGGAGAGCTGTATGAGTGGAACCACCCAAGATGTGTGACGCATACTCCATACAGGGGCGAACAACACCCCTATACAGAGCAAGCAACTGGGGTGGTGTGAAGAAATACTGAATGGCGCCTCAGAACACCCAACCTCTTAGAAGCTTGTTTAGAAAGAGATGTAATGTGATCTTTCCAAGAAAGATCACGAGAAAAAGAAACACCGAGAATATTAAGGAGAGATGAAGGTTTGAGTTGCGTGTTTTCGAAGAAGATATCGTAGTTGTGTGGAAGATTGTAGATTGTGTCGAGTAGAGAGATGGAGGAATTGAGTTTTTGAGGCATTGAAAACGACCATGTTTTCTTTGCCCCAATTTGAAATGAGAGATAGATCAGAGGTTAGTTGCTCCAAGGACCACCCTCCTTGCCTCTATTAACTGTTGCTGGGAGGGGCGTCTTTCAAAATGAAAAGAGTAATGAAGGGTGGAGTCATCAGCATAGGAGTGGTTAGGAGATGAAGTAATAGAGAGAAGGTCATTAATGAAAAGCAGAAAAAGTGTTGGGGATAGGACAGATCCTTGAGGAACACCACTATTAATAGATTTATAGGATGAACGGTGGCCATCTACAACAGCTGCTATAGAAAGACCAGAAAGGAAATCAGAGAGAAGGATAGATTCCAAAAGAGGGAAATGTGGAAATCAAAGCTTTGTGCCAGACTCTATCGAAAGCCTTCGATATGTCCAGCGCCACAGCAAATGATTCACCGAAATGCCGAAGAGCAAGAAGGTCAGAGAGAAGGGAAAGAAGATCATCAGTAGAGCGTTTCTTACGAAAGCCATACTGGCGATCAGAGATAAGATTAGAAGAATTGAGATGTTTCCAAATCTTTCTGTTAAGGATAGATTCGAAAACTTTAGAAAGAACGGAGGTTAAAGAAATAGGACGATAATATTTATATATATATATATATATATATATATATATATATATATATATATATATATATATATATATATATATATATATATATATATATATATATATATATATATATATACAGCTTCATAAGTCTATTAATTTACATTATTTTTTAAAAGTTCAAATTTATTTTTTGCTTCATTTCAATCATTTTGTTACTGTTCTATATAAAAAAATATATTGCATTT
>SEYY01023272.1:32500-59890 GCA_009176605.1 Armadillidium nasatum
TGTTTAGAGAAGAGAAATAATGTGATCTTTCCAAGAAAGATCACGAGAAAAAGAAACACCGAGAATATTGAGAATAGATGAAGGTTTGAGTTGAGTGTTTTCGAAGAAGATGTCATAGTTGTGTGGAAGATTGTGTCGAGTAGAAAGATGGAGGAATTGAGTTTTTGAGGCATTGAAAACGACCATGTTTTCTCTGCCCCAATTTGAAATACGAGAAAGATCAGAGATCAGTTTGCTCCAAGGCCATCCTTCTTGAATCTATCAACTGCTGTTGGGAGGGACGTCTTTCAAATTGAAAGGAATAATGAAAGGGTGGAGTCATCGGCATAGGAATGTATAGGAGATGAAGTAATAGAGAGAAGGTCATTGATGAAAATTAGAAAAAGAGTTGGGGATAGGACAGATCCTTGAGGAACACCACTATTTATAGATTTATAGGAAGAACGGTGGCCGTCTACAACAGCTGCTATAGAACGACCGGAAAGGAAATTAGAGAGAAGGTCACAAGTGAGAAGGATAGATTCCGAAAGAGGGAAGTTTGGAAATCAAAGCTTTGTGCCAGACTCTATCGAAGGCTTTCGATATGTCTAGCGCCACAGCGAAAGACTTCACCGAAACCCCGGAGAGCGGAGGACCAAGAGTCAGAAAGTAGGGAAAGAAGATCACCAGTAGAACGTTCTTTACGAAAGCCATACTGGCGATCAGAGATAAGATTAGAAGAATTGAGATGTTTCCAAATCTTCCTGTTAAGGATAGATTCGAAAACTTTAGAAAGAACGGAGGTTAAAGAAATTGGACGATAGTTAGAGGGTTGAGAAGGGTCCCCTTCTTCGGCACAGGCTGAATGAGAGCACGTTTCCAGCAAGAAGGGAAGGTCGAAGTAGAAAGGCAAAGACGAAATAGTTTACCAAGGCAGGGTGCAAGCTCGGAAGCACAAGTTTTGAGAACCGCAGGAGGAATACCATCAGGACCATACGCCTTCTTAGTGTTAAGCTCAGAGAGAGCAGAAATGACATCTTTAGAAGAAATTATAATATTAGGCATAAATGAGTTGGAGGGGGTTGAAGGAGGAGGAACAGCTCCGGAATCGTCTAAGGTAGAATTAGAAGCAAAAGTTTGAGCAAAGAGTTCAGCTTTAGCTTTAGTAGAAGGTAAAATGGCAGTTGTACCATCAGAAGAAACTAGAGGAGGGAAAGAGGAAGAAGCAAAGTTAGAGTTGACATTTTTTTGCAAAATGCCAGAAAGGGCGAGAGGAAGAGGAACCAGAAAGATTATTGCATTTGCGACGGAGAAAAGAGTTTTTGGTATCTCGAAGAATAGATTTTGCACGATTCCGGGATGAAATATAAGTTGAATGGGTTTCAGGGGTTTGAAGACGACGGTAATCTCTGAAGGCAGCGTCCCTGCGGCGGATAGCACGAGAACAAGTAGAGTTAAACCAAGGTTTGTTAGGTTTAGTAGAAGGGAAAGAATATGGAATGTACGCCTCCATGCCAGAGAGAATCACCTCGGTTATGCGCTCAGCACACTTCTGAGGGATCCCTCCCACGAAAGCAATAATCATTCCATGGGAAATCAGAGAAGTACAACCGCAAGTCAGACCAGCTAGCAGCACCGAAGTGCCACAAACGTCTCCTCGCCGAAGGCTGGGGTCGTTCTTGCGGAAGACCTGAAGAGACAGAACAAGATACTGAGATAAGAAGGTGATCGGATGAACCCAAGAGGAGGAAAGAGTTTAACAGTATAAGGAGAAGGATTATAAGTAAGGAAAAGATCAAGTATGTTGGGTTCATCACCAAGACGATCAGGGATACGGGTTAGGGAGTTGCACCAAACTGCTCAAGGTTGTTCTGGATAGAAAAGTTAAAGGCGAGTTCACCAGTTGGATCATGAGAACTAGATGAAAGCCATTGGCGGTGGTGAACATTGAAATCACCTAAAATGATGATTTCAGAGAAAGGAGAAGAAGATAGAATGTGCTCTATTTTGGAGTTTAAATAGTCGAAGAATTTTTTATAGTCAGTGGAATTAGGAGATAAATAAACAGAACAAATAAATTTAGTAGTAGAATTGCAAGAGAGCTTAAGCCATAAGGTAGAAAATTCAGGAGACTCCAAATTAGAGACACGAGAGCAAATAACATCGTTGCGCACATATGCGCAACAACCACCTTTGGCTGAAAATTGAGGATAGAGACAGTAGGAGGTAACAGAATAAGGTTTGCTGTCAGCACACTCAAGCAACTGAGTTTCGGTTAGAAACAGGAGATGAGGTTTAGAAGAAGAGAGATGGTGTTCGACAAAGGGGAAATTAGAAAAAGACCGCGAATGTTGCAGAAATTAATGAAAAAAGAAGACCGTGCACCGGGGCAAGCCGGACGCCGGGTCGTGGCGGCACCATCCCCATCATCGGAGGCCGCCAACTCCCAGGTGATGATGGGGTGAGGGGTGGAGGTTGAGGGGCATTCTTTGGATGCCGCCCCTCTCAGCATCTCCGAAGGCAGCTGTAGGTTTTTCGCCATTTTGATTTGTTATTATAAAGGTAATGTAAGAGTAAGAGCTTGTAAAATGTGGGAACGTGTGAAGAATTGGGGTGGAGAGGTAGTAGGAGCATAGACACTCCAGAGTGGGGCGCAGGTACACTAGAGACCCCCTGAAGAGATGAAACGCGAAAAGGAACGAACCAAAGGGCAACGGAGTGAAACGGAATGGTCTAGCCCATCCTATCACTCCGTGGGTTATGCCCAATGGGGGGTACTTGCATCGCTTCGGACGGCGCTACGTCCTCCCCCTATATATATATATATATATATATATATATATATATATATATATATATATATATATATATATATATATATATATATATATATATATATATATATATATATAGTTGAGCTTGTTGATTGAGGTTGTGCTTGGCGTTGTCTTCTCAGTTTTATTTTTTTTATTTGTGATTACTTTAAAGTAAAAGTTTTAATAAATCATTTTTGATTTTTGAATTAAACATCTCTCCTGCTATTTTCGTGTTTATCAGTTTTTTTCCGTTTTAAATATTTACTAACTATAGTCGTTAGATTTTCAATATCGACAACATTTACTGAATTGAATTTAAGATCAGTATTTGTAAATATTTTATGTTTTAAATAAATATAGTTTCATAGTTACATAGTTTTATAGTTAATTTTAACGTTTTAAAATTTTAAGTTTCTAACTCAATTTTATTTTGCTTGCTTGTTTGTTTGTTTTTTTCATTGTCTGTTCATTTGTTTATCTGGTCGTTTGTTTGTCTGTTTGGTTGTTCCTTTGTTTGTTTGTTGCTTGTTTGTCTGTTTATTTAATTGCTCGGCTGTTAGTTTGCTATAATTTTGATTCTGAGTGTATAATGGCGGGTGTGCACAGGCGTGGGTTCTCTATAAACTTTACCAATC
Organism: Armadillidium nasatum; assembly: GCA_009176605.1. NCBI lineage: Eukaryota > Metazoa > Arthropoda > Malacostraca > Isopoda > Armadillidiidae > Armadillidium > Armadillidium nasatum. The sequence goes on from SEYY01023272.1 coordinate 35,931, forward strand.
TCCATGGCTTACGCTTTAATTCAGCCTCTGTGGAATACAACCTTTTTAACTCTCACCCTAACCTTTTGCTCTTGTCTGAACTCCAAATATCTAAGAATTCCTCCTCTAACTTTTTAAATATACCGAACTATAACTTATTTCATAATTCCCCTTCTAAAGGTGGAATACGTGCCTATGTAAACATTAACACTCTGGTAACACCTCTTGTAAATCTTGAATCTCCTAACTCCGATGTTTTGTGGCTTAAAATCTTTCTTCCTAACACTACAATAATCTTGTGCTTCTGCTACTGTTCTCCTAATTTAAGAGATTTTTCTACCTTTTTTTGAGTACTTAACTATTTTTCACGAGACTTACATCTTCACATCCAAATACTAAGGTCCTTTATTTGGGGGATTACAATATACACAACACTGAGTGGTTGAGTTCCTCTCATACTGATCCAGGAAGAGAGGAGGCCAAATCATTCAGCATTCTCAACGATCTGGAGCAACTGATTAAAGAACCAACACACATTCCGGATCGTCTCAGCCAATTCATCAACACTCTTGACATAAGCTTTACTACTAGTCCTTTTTTTCTTTAAATACACCGTCCTCGCACCTATTGGTAACTCTGACCACAATCTAAGTTCTATTAATTTCCATTTTCTTTCCAACTGCTCCACACTGTACTAAGCGTATCTTCTGCACTTTGATCGGGCTAACTGGGGGGCTTTACGTTGCTTCTACCTAACTATCCCTGGAGGGAATGCTTTGTCTTTGAAGACATGTCAATCTCTGCTGATAAGATTGGGACTGTAATCGTTTATTGGATGAACAGGTTCATTCCTTATTAATCTAAATCTTCCTCTCTCCAAAATTCATGGTTAGATCGAGCCTGCTCTCTTGCCATTCAGTCTAGAGACATCGCGTTGCGAGGGTGGAAAACTCTCTTCCTCCTATCACTCCCTCTAATTTTGATTCAGCTAGCAATCGTTGCAGTGATATTCTTCTACGAGCAAAGAATACTTTCACAAAATAAAGGTGTTCTGAGCTCATAAATTCTCCTATTGAAAATCTTTCTGGCCTCTTACCAAAAACATCTATAACAAGTTATGTAAATTTTCCTTTCCTCCTCTTATTCACTCTGATGGCTCAGTTGCTAACACTCTAACTGAAAATTCTAATCTTTTCACCCTCCTGTTCTCCTCTTCAACCCTGGACGACTTCAGATATCCTCATTTTATTTCTTCTCCTCTCAGATGTCCCATGCCTTTACCTTTGACTACATTTCATCAGGCTCATGGGATTCTGAAATCTATGAACGTTAGGAAGGCAAGTGGTCTGTATGGCATTTCTATTCCTAGTTTTAATTAAAGGAGTGTGCTTCTGAGCTGGCACAGTTCCTCGTTTAGCTTTTCTCTTTATGCCTCAGTACTAGCAATTTTCCTCAGTGTTGTTAGAGCGCATGAGTCCAGAATATTCCGAAGAAAAGTAGCCTCTTTTATCCTTCCAACTATTGCCCTATAATTCTCTCTCATATTATGTCTAAGATCTTCGAAACTTCTCCCAACTCTCACTTCTTGGATAATCTGGAATCTCATTCCCTTCTTTCTGATCATCAGTATGGCTTTCGACGTCTGAGGCCTCCTGGTGAAATGATTTGTTAGAGCGCATGAGTCCAGAATATTCCGAAGAAAAGTAGCCTCTTTTATCCTTCCAACTATTGCCCTATAATTCTCTCTCATATTATGTCTAAGATCTTTGAAACTTCTCTCAACTCTCACTTCTTGGATAATCTGGAATCTCATTCCCTTCTTTCTGATCATCAGTATGGCTTTCGACGTCTGAGGCCTCCTGGTGAAATGATTTCCTATCTCACAGATTTATGGTCTTCTGGAGCTTGACATATCTAAGGTCTTTGACCGGGTTATAGTACGCGTCACTCCTTTCCAAGCTTCCCTACTTTGGGTTTCCTCCTTCATTTTTGCTTACTTATGTCTAGCTTTCATTCTAATCGTTCCATTTCGGATGTTGTTTATGGAGCGACTTCTTCCTTTTCTGTTAACTGTGGTGTTCCTCAGGGTTCTGTCTTGTCTCCTACTCTTTCCCTACTTTTCATTAATGATCTTCTCAGCTGCTCATCTAACCTTATCCATTCATATGCTGATGATTCAACACTCCATTCGTCTACTCAATTTAAATCTGCTTCCTCTTTTGCATCTAGATTTATCTCTCGTCTTAACCTTTCCGATTCCATTCTTACTGGTCTGAATAGAATTTCCGAGAAACCTTGTGAAATTCAACTCTTTAAAAACTTAACTTCTAGAAATCTCCCTCTCAAAGACACCTTCGAACTTTTTTAATTTTTTGGAATGGTTCATCCTTCTTTCCTGTTGACAATATAAACATTCATGGGCTTCACATAAACAAAAAAATATCTTCAAAACCTTTCATACCAATGGTTGCTAGGGCGGTTTCAAAGAAGCTGGGAGTTCTGTTTAGGCTGCGAAAAATTTTTTTTCTTTCCAGTTACTCTAATTATTCAAGAATCTTATTCGCCCTTGTATGGAGTACTGCTCTCATATCTGGGGTAGCTCAGGTTTAACCCGTCTCTTGGATAGTGTCTAGTCTAAAACTAAAAATTTATAAACAGTACTCTGATTCATTTGACACTTTATCTTTGAAAGGTGTCGTTGATGCCTTGTCTCTTTTCTATAGTATTACAGCGGCAAATGCTTGAGGGAGCTGTTCACTCGTATACATCCACCTTTACGGCATCCTCGTAGCACAAGGGGTGCATTGTCCACACATAAATTTGTGTGGACATAGGCAATTCCATGCTTGTCTGCTGTATTGTCTCCTTCTTTCCAGTCACCTCTTTTCTATGGAATTCTCTCCCATCTTCTGTTTCCTTTCAAATATCATTTCAATTTCATAAAATTCCATGTATGTGCTTACCTACTAAATTTGCGTTAGGTGGGACTTGTAGATTTTAATTTTTTTTTATTCTTTGCATTTTTGCTCTAACACTTCCTCCTTGCGATGTGTTTTAAAGATTAAAGAGAAAAAAGTTAATTTACAATTTGGTTTATTAAGCAAATTTTTATGGAGTTAAGATTTATGTTTTCCGAACCAGGAGTCAAGGTTGGTTTCTCCAAAATTTTCACAATAAAATTAACTCTTGGATTCAAAGGAACATCTCTGTAAAAGTGATACAAAGAAAAGTCTTAGTTAGAAATATAAAATTAGACCAACATCGACTGTGCGTGAGAAACACTATAATAAGAACTCACCAAAATTTGAAATGAAAAGATACAGTTGAAAAACTTTTAGTTTCTCATCCCGAAGTCCAGAAGAGTAAACCAGAATTCTTCACACAAACTAGTCAGTCAACTATTTCAATTAGAACACAAACAATATCTAGAATGAACTTTAAAGAAAAGTTAGATCCAAAATATTTTGATAATTAAACAATAAAGATATGGCCGAATAAAGCTTCTAAATAATTTAAACTATTTAGATTATGTAAAAATTATGTAAAATCAGCTTTACACATTCTCAATGGAGATTAATATGTTTATATTAATTCACAATGCCTTAATAAGAGGACTTAAATTACTTGAGTGGTCCTCCTTGAAAAGGGCTCTGCCCGTGAGTGGTGACGTTCTGTAAAAAAAAATATCACAATGGGATTAATCGTATTGATTATCAAAAAGAGTCTTTTCTCTATGAATTTCGAAAGGTAACTGTTCTCCGAAAAAATAGCAACTCACCATTTTAAATACAGAGTTAGCTATTCTTAGATGATTCTAGCTACAGGCGTTGCTTTACCTACATAATTTTTATATACTCCTGTGGAAGGGAAAACTGCAGCCTTTTTTGGGAGGAGTCATTAAAAGGAAAAAGCATACAATTGTTACTTACATTTTATAAAAAAAAAAACTCATGACCTTTTTGGAGGAATTTTTATTCCGATTTGGAGTCCGAGTCCGCATCTCTGAAGTGAACTCTTGCAGCCACAGTTGCTTTCCGTAATGTTCGAACAGTCCCCGAAGCTCAAAGAGAGACGTGCTATAGAAGAGGTGGGCTGTGCAGAGGTCGAAAGCGTCGAAGAAACAACTGTCGAAGTCAATGATCCCGTTGAATTTGAAGATGGTTTAGTTGACCCACTGTGTGTCAAAGAAAGCTTCAAGGGGTGCAAATGTATGACTGGGGAGAAACTGATTTGTCCTCCTGGTGCCTTCACAAAGACTGACCGAACTTTCCCGTCATCTCCATGTATCAACTTAGTGACAATTCCCATTTGACAAAATAGACTGTTTCACAGGACTGTGGATCAGCACGACGTCATCCACCTTAACCAGATTGTCCCATCTGGTTTGATACAAATCTCGACAAGTCTCTCGAAGGTCTAGCAAATACTTCTCGTAATACCTTGTCCTAAACTCTTCAAATTTGTCAGATTTTTGTAGTGCTTTAATTAATCCGTTTAGAGACGATGACTGAGACATTGCCATAAGATCATAAGAATCTTCTTTTCTTATTACCATACTGGTTCTGGAATGAGGTTTCAAAAAATAATTTGGCTCGAGAGGTATCATGGCATTAGAACTGAATGTATAAGTCAGTGGACGGGAATTAATAACATCAGCTATTTCGGAAAAAGTTGTTAGGAAGCTGAAGTATTCGGCAGAAGATCTAGATAGCTTTTCACCACTTTCACCATTCTCTCCTACAGGATACCAGTTCATGGACTGAAAAGCGGAATACGACGATGTTTGATCTGATTTTTTCGAAGAAACTCCTTCCCGTTCTCTGTGACAACACATGATTCGAAAGAATCCACTCCTTGAATAAAAAAGCTGGCAATGTCACTATAGACAGCTTCAGGCACTCCATAGCGGTTAATGAAACGTTGGAATGACTTTACAAAGGACTTAGAAGACATATCAGGAACAATCTCTAAATGAATAGCTCGTATGCTGGAACAAGTATAAATTAAGATGAACATCTTCTGAGCTTGAGGTGAGCCTTTCATTTTCCCCCACCAATGCTTGGTGTTCCCACAACCCAAACCCACATTCCTGTAAGAGCGAAAAGGTTTCACTTGAGCTTTCGAGAAGTTTGTAAAGAGAAGATTATTGAAAGCAAAACTTAAATTTTTTACACACTATTATAAATTCAGATATGATTTTCCTGATGTTTTTTCTGGTTGAGGTGATCCAAAAGCCTTTCTGACGAATATTGGTTAGAGTGGTCTGAATACCAAGATGTTCACAATCAAAATGGGGTTTCGGATAAATAGAACTGGATTGGATTTAGCACATCAAAGTTATAATAGTTAGAACAAGCTAATGTACCTTTGCTTCTAATGAGCTCCAAATCATTCAGAAATAAATTTAAATGGTTGACCTAATCTGGTGAACATTTGGCTAACGAAGCATCCTCCTTCACTCGTCTCAAAAAAGCAAGCTCTTTCGGAAAAGACCCTTCTAGGATTCTTTCTAATTAGTATATTCGAGCTTTAGAGTCAGAATCGATATTGATTCTTCTTGACATGGCTGAAAACATGTACAAAAAAGCACAAACTCTAAAAACAACCTTTAAATTAGAAAAATTTTAAAATTTAATAACAGGAAAATTATTACTCATATTAACAGTGGCAAGCACAAGAAAAGAATTATTTTCGATGCTCTCTCTCAACCATAATTAGGCCAGAATATGGGAGCAGAATCCAGCCACTCAGGTCCATGCTGCCAAAATGGTTTTCGAAATTCAGTTATAGTCAAGCCTCTAGTGAATAGACCAGCTGGGTTATCTTCAGACCTCCCGAAATGAAAATTAAGAATAAAGTGACGGTCTCCTTTCAACGAAGAAACTATTTTGTTGATATCTTGAATTCTGTTCTTTATGAACACGCTCTTATTTTTTCTTCCCCCAGGCATTATCTAGGCCAAGGACACTTGTGAATCTGAAAATATATTTAAATTTCTAAATCCTAAACCTTGAAAGCATCCCAGAACTTGGGGTAGCATTTCAAAGAAAATAAACCTGACAAAAGTTCCAGGCATGGCAGTGTTCTCCCTTTCAAAGGAGCAACTTTACACTTTGACAAAAGAACGGTATGTGCTTTGGTGTTTGAGGATATATACATTACGAAACGAAAACAAGAGGAACTTGTATCAAAACATATATTAAGCGGCAAATCGGAGCTTTCAGTCTCAAAGCAAGATTTCTCGAATGAAATTTCTTTCAAATAAATCAGATTCAAAAGCAGCTTCTCCCATAAGGTCTATAATTCTGCATCGATTTCATCGTCCCAACTCATATTCTTTTTCCCCGTCCTCCTCATTAAAAGACGCCCACGTATTGTAAGCGGAATAAACAGTGATAAGGGGCCGAAAACTTTAGCTATTTGAGAAAGAAGCTGACGTTTCGAATTGGCTGAGTAGATTTCCTAATCATTCAATTTAGGAGTGTTAGATGAGGTGTCGAAAAAATGTTCAAAACTCTTTCTTCAGAACTCTGATGTTTGTCTAATTTGTTCTCAGACTCGAGCAAATTTTTGAGTTCGGAGCTATTAGAACTCCAACTGCATAAGTCGAATCCAGCCTCGCACATTCTTGAAGTGTTTTGGCAGAATATATCTTTTAATGTGCTGTTTGATGAGTTAGAATATATAAAATTATCTACATTTAAATTGTTTTCCAATAAGGAAGAACAGAGGTCTGAGGGATACTGTTTTGCATTGTGTCTTATAACAGCCCCCAAGATTTAAGAATTTACTGGTAGCTCGAAAATCACAGAGGTGTAACGATAGATATGAAGTACACCTCCTTCCTCCCAAAAGAGGGATCTGCAAAAAAAAAAAAAAAAAAACTTTCGAAATGTCTACAAGTACGACATATTTGTTGGTACGAAATTTAGTAGAAATCGAAATAAAGATGCTATCAAATCTACACTAGGACAACAAGCCTGGTTTAGAGATTGGCAATTCCTGTTGCGAAGGCTGCAATTGAAATCAGGGCAAATTTAGTCGTAACTTGTTCGGCAGTCTTGATTACAGGCCTATTAGGAATCCAAATGTACCGATGGAACTCTTTTGGAGATACATGGACGGACTCAATAATATTCTCAGCCAGGTATTGACGAAAGATGTCTCCATTAGCTGAAATGAGACCCTAATTATGAAGCTTCTGTGCTCCACGATGAAGGGCAGCTAAAGCTCCTTGATGATTTTAAGTCACAGCTCTTGGTATTTCATCATATCAAGGGATCCATCTCCGCATGGTACTTTCCTTTCTTTTATTCTATACTCTCATGGATTCGACGTTCGAAGATGGTATCGATAGAACTAGGGTTGGCCGACGCACCGGGTGCGGTGCGGAAAATTCCGGAGCTCGGCCAACCCTAGATAGAACCATGGTCGGCCTCTTCGTTGATACCAATAAATTCTTATTTATAGATGTTCTCCATGTCGACATCAAGCTCCAAGTCGGAATGAGTATGAATTAAATGGTCGAAGTAGGGAGGAGACGGTTCCACTATAAGATTTACGATGCTTCCGGGAATTTTTTTCACAGATTTGAGAAGAGAAGGAGACAACAAACGGGACTCTTTTGGATGTCAGGAGGTCCTTTCATCTTGAGGACGACTCGAATCACCTTCCTAAATATGACTTTAATTTGAGGAGTTAAAAATCTACTGACTGCTCTGAATGGAATGAAAGCATGGCAGGAATCAATTTCAATCCCCCCCCAAACAGTTGACCACCTTGAAATGCTTCATGAGGCATAAAGCGTCTATTCCCAGAAGACATTCCATGCCATCGACTGCATCACCATGACAGCATTGGTGATAAAATCGATCGGCTATTTTAAACATTTCTGTTGTATATTATATTCGGCCCCATCAATCCCTTAACTTCAAAACTGACGTCAAGATTGAGATCAATAAGAGCTGGAATTTGGGTATATGATCAGCAACATAAATTCAATTCCAGTTTAATGGAACACACTGTTCTTGTTTGTTCTTCCAGAAAAGTCTTTACAGTGGTGTTTTGACGAGGAAATAAAGCAATATTCGCTCCAAACTTCTTCAAGACACTTCCTTTTAAGTAACTTCTCTGTGAGCCGGAATCCAGAAAAGCTCTAACTTCATGAACTTTATCCCATTTTTTACTTTAAGTGAGATAGTTGGAAGGATGTTTCCGGAAGGAGAGGATCCAGTGTTGATACTCAGATGACCATGATGTGCTTCATCTTCACCTGTATTTACAATCGAAGAGGACGAATTAAGAGAATCCTCTATATTACGGTGTAGATCTCTCTTTCTTTTAACATTTGATTCAAATGCGCAAATTGCAGATATGTGTTTCTTGCTTTTACAGAAAAAGCAAGGGCGGCTAAATCCACATCTCTTAGCAGGACACTGCTTGGTGAAATGGTTGGTGCTGAAGCAGCAAGAGCAAAGTCCTTTTCCTTTGCAGAGCTCTTTTCTGAATGACGGATTCGAATAGACGGTGCAGGATGATATAAAATATATACCATCATAAAGTTTACATTTTTCTGATGAAGATTCTGACGAACAACTAGACTTTTTTGGAGATGTGTTCTTTTGTTCGGAGTACGCGGAAGATGTAAAAGATGGTTTTCTTTCCAATTGAAGGCTTTTTGCTTAAGCCCTCTTAGGAAGCTGAAGGTATTTTTCCACCACAATATGACTTAGAAGTTTGCATCCCATTGAACCTCTCTCCATGAAATCCAGCTCAAATTCTTTAAGTTCATGGAGGTAGCACGAACTTCAGAGACGAAAGCATTCACTGCCTAAAGATTTTTGTTGTCAAAGACAGGAGCTGTATCTATTAGATGGAATAAAGAGTTGAAATGAAGGGCACATCTAGATACAAATCTTTTAAACTTTGAAGAGCAACTTCATAGTTGTTGTCAACATTAGGGAGATGTTCCATATCTTTGAGTGCAACGCTCAAAAGAAGGGCCTTCAGATTTTGAAGTTTGGCGGCGTAGCTCAGATCTCGCTGACTTCCGAATACATTTTCAAAAAGAGTAGAAATGATCGAAATTGGAAGTGGTCTAATTCTCCAGAAAAAAAGTGTAATATTTTAAAGAAGGAATTTTAACCTCTTGTTTGACGACAATCACTCTCAAAATGAATTGTACCTCCGATTGGTTCACAATGTTTTCCTGAGGATTAGAGACGGAGGCTGAAGAATGACGAGATGCATTTTCTGCTGGGAAATGAAATTTGCTCATAATCTTTTGTTGTTTAAGATGATAGTAAGGCGCCCCACTATTTCCTCATTAAGCAAGGTGTTTTCATAGTTGAGAACACCAAAAGAACACATTAAGGTTTTTATATCTCCATCATATTAACGAACCTCTTTCAGTCTGAACGATACTTCTTCCAACATAGACGATATGAGAGGTGAATTGTTTCCGTCGGTTTGCACAATTTCCAAAAGTTGTTTGAAAAGGAGAGTCACCTTCCTTTTCGCTGCTCCTCTCATTCTCTTGAGGAGTGATACTTTTCTTTGACTTCCTCCACCTATTTCTTCATTTCATCAGGTGTGAGATTATGTTCTACAATCTAAACGTCACTGGAGATACTAAACAAGTACAGCAGAGGGCATATTATGTTGGCTATTTTTTACAATTTGTTTCAAAATAACAATGGCTTTTAAATTACTGTGTAACTAAACAAGTACATAATAAGCTTATTATGTTGGTTATTCCTTATAAGTACGCCAAAAGCTTGTTATATTGGTTATTCTTTATTAACAAGTACAGAAAAAGTTTATTATGTTGAAAAATAAAATTTTCTTAAACTATTCAAATTGTCACAGTAGCTGAATACGAATTACAAGGATTTCACTGAAGAGAAGTAGGAGCTTTGTTTCGGAATAGATATTTAAAAAAAAAAAAAAAAAAAAAAAAATCGGTTTTTAATTGTCGAAATTGGAGCAAAACAATATAAATATTTTTTTATGTCTCCTCTTACCAAATTCCACCAGAGTTGGGGAACATTCGGCCAACGTGACCCGATACACGGCGTTTAAAAATATGCAAGTCAAAGGAAGTTGGGAAAACAGATAAAGGGAGTGTGTTCCAGACTTTAACAGTAGAGTACATGTAAGAGTGAGCATAGCGGTTAGGTCTGGGGTCCGAGAAGTTGGACAGAAAAAGGATGAAACTGTGTAGAAAGTCGTGTCGCACGAGCCCTTCTCAATGGAGGAGGTGTGCGACGTGAGAGTTCAGAAGAGCAATGTCCGTTGTAATAGCGATAGTATAGAGAAAGTGATGCAACAATTAGACGGGAAGAAAGAGACTGGAGAGAGTTAGTAAGAGCAGGAGAATTGATGAGTCGAAAAGCCCTAGACTACACCTTTTCGAGAATAGCTTTATGTGTGGAACCACCCCAGATGTGAGAGGCGTACTCCATACAGAAGCGAACAACACCTCTACATAAAGCAAGCAACTGGGGTGGCATAAAAAAACCAGGAAGCCGCCTCAGAAAACCAAATCTCTTGGAAGTTTGTTTAGAAAGAGAAATAGTGTGATCTTTCCAAGAAAGATCAAGAGAAAAAGAAACTAAAAGAATATTGAGAACGGATAAAGGTGTGAGTTGAGTGTTTTCGAAGAAGATATCATAATTGTGTGTAAGATTGTGTCGAGTACAAAGATGTAGGAATTGAGTTTTTGAGACATTGAAAACGACCATGTTTTCTCTGCTCCCATTTTGAAATACGAGAAAGATTAGAAGTCAGTTCCTCCAAGGCCATCCTTCTTGAATCTATCAACTGCTGTAGGGAGGGACGTCTTTCAAATTGAAAGGAGTAATGAAGGGTGGAGTAATCGGCATAGGAGTGTATAGGAGACGAAGTACTAGAGAGAAGGTCATTGATGAAAATTAGAAAAAGAGTTGGAGAAAGGACAAATCTCTGAGAAACACCACTATTTATAGATATATAGGAAGAACGGTGGCCGTCTACAACAGCTGATATAGAACGACCGGAAAGGAAATTAGAGAGAAGGTCACAGAGAGAAGGATAGATTCCGAAAGAGGGAAGTTTGGAAATCAAATCTTTGTTCCAGACTCTATCGAAAGCTTTCAATATGTCTAGCGCCACAGCGAAAGATTCACCGAAACCCCGAAGAATGGAGGGCCAGGAGTCAGAAAGTAGGGAAAGAAGATCACCAGTAGAACATTCTTTACGAAAGCCATACTGGCGATCAAAAATAAGATTAGAAGATTTGAGATGTTTCCAAATCTTCCTGTTAAGGATAGATTCGAAAACTTTAGAGAGAACGGAGTTTAAAGAAATAGGACGATAGTTAGAGGGCTGAGAGGAGTCCCCCTTCCTATGCACCTTTTGAATGAGCGCACGTTTCCAGCAAGAAGGGAAGGTCGAAGTAGAAAAACAAAGACGAAATAGTTTACCAAGACAGGGTGCAAGCACGGAAGCACAAGTTTTGAGAGCCGCAGGAGGAATACCATCAGGACCATAAGCCTTGTTTGTGATAAACTCAGAGAGAGCAGAAATGACATCTTTAGAATCAATTGCAATGTTAGTTATAAATGAGTTGGAGGGGGTTGAAGGAGGAGGAATAGCTCCGCAATTGTCTAAGGTAGAGTTAGAAACAAAAGTATGAGCGAAGAGTTCAGCTTTAGTAGAAGGTAAAATAGCAGTTCTGCCTTCAGAAGAGACTAGAGGAGGGAAAGAGGAAGAAACAAAGTTAGAGTTAACATTTTTTGCAAGATGCCAGAAAGGTCAAGAGGAAGAGGAGCCAGAAAGATTATTGCATTTGCGGCGGAGAAAAGAGTTTTTGGTATCTTGAAGAATAGATTTTCCACGATTCCGAGATGAAATATAAATTGAATGAGTTTCAGGAGCTTGAAGACGATGGTAATCTCTGAAGGCTGCATCCCTTCGGCGGATAGCGCGAGAAACAAGTAGAGTTAAACCAAGATTTGTTAGGTTTAGCAGAAGGAAAAGAATATGGAATGTACGCCTCCATACCAGAGAGAATCATCTCTGTTATGCGCTCAGCACACTCAGAGGGACCCCTCCCACGAATGCAATGATCATTCCATAGGAAATCAGAGAAGTACAGCCGCAAGTCAAACCAGTTAGCAGCACCGAAGTACCACAAAAATCTCCTCGCAGAAGGCGGGGGCCATTCTTGCGGAAGACTTGAAGAGACAGAACAAGATACGGAGATAAGAAGGTGATCGGATGAACCAAGAGGAGGAAAGAGTTTAACAGTATAAGGAGAAGGATAAGAAGTAAGGAAAAGATCAAGTATGTTGGGTTCATCACCAAGACGGTCAGGGATACGGGTAGGGAGTTCCACCAACTGCTCAAGGTTGTTCTGGATAGAAAAGTTATAGGCGAGTTCAACGGCTGGATCATGAGAACTAAATGAAAGCTATTGGCGGTGGTGAACATTAAAATCACCTAAAATGATGATTTTGGAGAAAGGAGAAGAAGACAGAATGTGCTCTATTTTGGAGTTTAAATAGTCGAAGAATTTTGGATAGCCAGTAGAATTAGGAGATAAATGAAACAGAACAAATAAATTTAGTAGTAGAATTGCAAGAGAGCTTTAGCCATAAAGTAGAGAATTCAGGAGACTCCAAATTAGAGACACGAGAGCAAATAACATCGTTGCGCATATATGCGCAACACCCGCCTTTGGCTGAAAATTGAGGATAGAGACAGTAGGAGGTAACAGAATAAGGTTTGCTGTCAACACACTCAAGCACCTGAGATTCTGTTGGAAACAAGAGATGAGGCTTAGAAGAAGATAGATGGTGTTCGACAAATGGGAAATTAGAAAAAAGACGACCGCGAATGTTACAGAAATTAATGAAAAAAGAAGACCGTGCACCGGGGCAAGCCGGACGCCGGGTCATGGCGGCACCATCTCCATCATCGGAGGCCGCCAACTCCCAAGTGATGATGGGGTGAGGGGTGGAGGTTGAGGGGCATTCTTTGGATGCCGCCTCTCGAAGCATCTCCAAGGCAGCTCTGATTTTTGCCATTTTGTTTTGTTTTATAAAGGTAATGCAAGAGTAAGCGCTTCTAAATATGTGGGAACAGGTGAAGAAATGGGGTGGAGAGTTGGTGCGAGCATAGACAATCCAGTATGAGGTGAAAGTACACTAGAGACTCTCTGAGAAGGTGAAACGCGTAAAGGTACGAACCAAAGGGCAAGAGAGGGAAACGGAATGGTCTAGCCCATCCTATTACTCCGCAGATTATGCCCAATGGGGGGTACTTGCATCGCTTCGACGGCGCTACGTCCTCTCCCCTATATATATATATATATATATATATATATATATATATATATATATATATATATATATATATATATATATATATATATATATATATATATATATATATATATATATATATATATATATATATATATATATATATATATATATATATATATATATATATATATATATATATATATATATATATATATATATATATATATATATATATATATATATATGCTCTAATTTTTTAGATATACTAATTTCAAAGAGAAATACTAAAAATACACTTTGAAATTCTTTCCTTTCTCAAATTAGCTAAACTACCTTAATTTTGGGTCGAGAAATTTGAATTTGACATTGGATCTTGTTTAATAGGCCTTACTCTGGTTTTATGGATACATAAAACCTCAAATAAAAGGGCTTAATCACGTGAACGTCTTCTCTTTGCTAGTTGCTTGTACTTCTTTTCTGGGGCGTTTCTTGTCATTGCCCAACAGTAGTCAGCAAGCATAGAATAGTTCCATTTTACCTGATACCTTCGTTCCTTTGTCAAAATGCCCTGGTGGTATCTCTCTGTATGTTCGTCACTCTCTGCACCGCAGTTGTCAGAGAAAAAGTCCGAGTGAAAAGGTTGAAAATGTATTTTCAGTGATATGATGCAGCCTAATCGATCGTACTTTCCTAGAAGATTATTCACAATCTCCACATAGTTGTCAACTCTTCTATTTCCCAGGAAGCCATGCACAACATCTTTAATTGCCTCCCATGCTGCTTTCTCATGATCCTGGAGAACTTACTCGAAGATTTTTATCGTTAAGACGACGAATCTGCGGGCCAATGAAGATGCCATCTTTTACCTTAGCATAACTGAGCTGTGGAAATAGTCCTCTGAGGTACTGAAAAGCTTCTCCCTCCTCATTCATTCCTTTTACAAAGTTCTTCAAGAGTCCAAGTTTTATGTGTAGACGGGGCAAAAGAATTTTGCTACTTTCTACCAGAGGATGATGCTGGACTTTTCTCTCAGAGTGAGAGAATTTCTAATGTGGACCATACCTTTATATTGTAGTGAGAAGACCTAGCCCGACTGTCCCACTGACACAGAAAACAGCAGTACTTGGTGAATTCCAACTGCATGACCAGTAGTATTGCGATGGCCTTCAAGTCTCCGCAGATCTGCCACTGATGGTCAGTCTACTACCTGCTTTCAGAAGCGATTTCATATTTTCATATATTTCTTTCATGTGGAAAGCATGACCTATAGGAATTGAAGGGAGAGAATTGCCATTGTGTAACAGTACAGCTTTTAAACAGCTTTGGCGAGTCTATGAATAGCCTCCAGTTCTGAGGGTTGTACTCCAAATGTAAAGCTGTCATCAAACCAGTAACATTACCGCAGGCAACAAGAGTATTTTCCTTTCAAAAGTACTGACTCAAATCTTTTTGTCGAGTCCTTTACAGAGACACTTTAACATTAGGCAGTAGAAGATTCCGTTGTTGAAGCCTTGATGCCAGAACCTTTGCTTTGCCTTTAGATAGGAAGGTCCAAGTCTCGAAGTAAATCATTTAGTTCAGCCTGACTAAACGTTTGTGACTAATCCGATAATTCAGTTTCTGGCATAAAATCAGGATCCAATGATGATGATGAACGACGAGGTGATTTCTCCCTTCCACAGTCTTCGTCTACATCTGATTGTTGAGAATATACCCTTCTGGAGGAATGTGGTACTGGTCGAATGGTTGACGGGAGGTTGGGGTATTCAACAGTCTGCTTTTTTTCTTGACATGCCATGCTATGCTAAAGAGGAGGTAAGCAGAAATAGCAATCGCTTACATGATTTGAAGGCTCTCTCCAAATCATTTGGATAGCAAATGACATTGAATGTACTTTTTTGCTCAACCATCTACGTAGCTTCACAGCACATAATTGCAGACAATATGACGTGCTCAGGGCTTGTCCTGATCCCCTAACTGTATACCGAAATAGTGGCGATATGCCGTCTTTATGGTTGGAGTAATTCAACACTTTTGGGCAGAAAATGTCACCTTACTACAAACAAAAAAAAATTTGTCAGAGGAGTTTTTACAATTACGTGGCATCCTGGATTCAAACCTGAAATCACAAAAACAAATCATATATATATATATATATATATATATATATATATATATATATATATATATATATATATATATATATATATATATATATATATATATATATATATTATATATTATTTTTATATTTGAAATAAAATAAAAAAAAAAAAAAAAAAATTGGAGCAAGCTTTCGAAGGGATAGCCACCCTTCCTCTTTCAGGCTCTAATTTAAACTAGTTTAAACTAGAGCCTGAAAGAGGAAGGGTGGCTATCCCTTCGAAAGCTTGCTCCAATTTTAATTGTTTTGTTTTTATTTCCTGTGGGGTATTTTACTGTCTAAAATTTTACACAGTTATAGTGTATATATATATATATATATATATATATATATATATATATATATATATATATATATATATATATATATATATATATATATATATATATATATATATATATATATATATATATATATATATATATATATATATATATATATATATATATATATATATATATATATATATATATATATATATATATATATATATATATGTATACAAAACCGGGTACCGCGCCACCCATAAAAAATTACTTATAGATCATTGAAAACGGTACTACCAGAACACCCCCAGATTCTCGACTATTAAGACTATCAGACCACTCCTCAGATTTTACTATAGCTATAGTAAAAAGAAAACGTAAAAAATATCCTAAAGTTATCCTTAAACTAATAATGTATATCTACGTTTTCTTTTGAAACTATCCCGTTACCGAATTCGAACTGACGGCACTGAGGGGAAAAATTAAAAAATTAAAAGCTTGCGTCGTAACCACTAGACCACAAGATACACATAGGAGACATTTCTTTTAAGTATTATTTATATATATTAGTAATGATTTTTAAGGGTAATAGAAGTGTACATTATTTTCTTAATAGTATATACAGTAGGTTCCAAAAAATTTTTCCTTCAGAATACCGCTTGGTGTAGTGGTAAGAGTAATGCGCTTTAGTTCAGTATACCTGAGTTCGATTCTCCGTGAGATTGATGTTTTGCAAGGGAGAAGGGAAATTAGCTCCTTTTTTAAAATCAAAGGTTGAGGTGGGGGAATTCACTGCCCCCACCTATTGTTATTATTAAAAAAGAATCTAAAATAAAAGGAAAAGGATTATAGGTGGGGACATTCAAAGTCCCCACCTATTATTATTATTAAAAAAATCTAAACGAAAGTATAAAAGGTCGAGGTGGGGGAATTCACTGCCCCCACCTATCATTTAAAAATTGATTTATAATAAAAATTTCTTAAACAAATGACTAAAAAAGTATCTTTCAATGATAATATTAAAACAATATTTGTAGATAAATATATAATCCCGTATGAATATAGTTTTTCACTTTTAGATAAGGAAAGATTTAGACAGAGGATTTGACAATTTGAAGAAAAATATAAATTGATTTATAATAAAAAAATTTAAAATAAAATGATTAGTTCTAAAAATAAAGAAATTAAAATTATTTTTTCTTCTATAATAAATATGACTCGCTGTGAAGTTTGTCATATAAATATTAAAAATTTTAAAATTCATGAAAGAAGTAATAAACATATGAAAAATACAAATCAATCATTGCTTAATTTAAATTATTTTAATGATAAAAAGAAATTATGTTCATTTTGTAATAAAAGCGTTCTAAATCTTAAAATTCAAGAAAGAAGTAATAAACATATGAAAAATACAAATCAATCATTGCTTAATTTATATTATTTTAATGATAAAAAGAAATTGTTCATTTTGTAATAAAAGCGTTCCAAATCTTAAAATTCATGAGAAAAGTAAACAACATCAAATAAATTTAATGAGCTGCAATTATAAAAATTGTCGAAAAGGACTTCAAGGTAATTTTAAAGCCTATTGTTATACCAATATAAAAATGGTTGATCCAAGAACATTTATTAATAATATGATGAAAACCATTGAAAATAAAGTTCAAGAGCAAAATTGGGAAAATCTAAAACTGTCTCTCTCTATTTTTGTAGAATTTTATAAATCTTTACCTGATGGAAGAACATCATATATTGAACATTGGTTTAACAGTGGAACTATGACAAGTATAACAAATATTTCTCAAATAAAAGAAACTACTTGAAATGATTAATAAAATTGAAGAAAAAATATGTAAATTTAAAAAGAAGGGTCAGGATGGATTATCAATAAACTTTTAGAATTTGAAATAAAAGTTGCAAAATATAAACCATTAATAGCTTCTTCGTATATTGAAACTCCAATCAAATATAAAAATCCAAATTTTGGATTGGTTAATATTCAAAATAAAAATGATAATGAATGTTTTAAATTGTGTATAGCAAGATCTGATTGTTTAGATGGAGAAACACATCCATATAGATTATCAACAAAAGTAAGAGAAGTATCTAAAAATTATAATTGGAAAGGAATAGAATTTCCAGTTTAATTAAAACAGATTACTAAATTTGAGAACCAAAACGATGTGTCGGTTAACGTATTTGGACTTGATGAAAAAGAAATATTATATCCTTTAAGAATTTCTAAAGTTGAGAAAACTAAATACGTTGATTTACTTCTAATATCAAATGATAAAAATACACATTATATACTTATAAAACATTTGAGTCCATTCATAGATAAAAAGAATAAAGGACAAACTTATCCATGTCGATTCTGTTTGCATAGTTTTTATAAAAAAGAATTATTAGATAAACATTTACCAGAATGTAGTATTCATAAACCGGTAAGAATTGGAATTTCATCCAATCAGAGCGATTGGATGAAATCATACATTGATCTTAACACGAGAAAGAGAAAGGAAGCGAAAAATGAATTTGAGAAAGATTTCTATAAATTAATGAACAACTCAGTGTTTGGAAAAACGATGGAAAATATTAGAAATAGAGTAGATGTACGAACTAGTTAAAAATAAAGAGCAAGCTCAGAAAATTAGTAAATAAACCAAATTTTGAATCCTTTAAAATATTTTCAGAAAATTTAATAGCTTGTCATATGAAAAAAACTAAACTGAGATTTGATAAACCTATTTATGTAGGAATGTCTATTTTAGAGTTAAGTAAAACTTTAATGTATGACTTTCATTATAATCATATGAAAAATAAATATAATGAAAAAGCAAAATTATTGTTTACAGATACAGATTCATTATGCTGTTATATATACACGAACGATATATATAAAGATATGAAAAAGAAAATAAAACTGTTTGATACATCTGATTATCCAAAAGAGCATAAATTATATTCAGAAAAAAATAAAAATTTATTATGTAAAATGAAAGATGAAACAGCTGGAAAACTGATAACAGAATTTGTAGGATTAAGAGCAAAATTATGTGCTTATAAAATATTAGAAAATAAAGAAATTAAAAAAGCTAAGGGAGTAAAGAAAAGCGTTATTAATCAAACAATTAACATTGATGATTATAAAAAAGTATTATTTAATGAAGAAACTCTATATAGGAAATTAAATTTAATACAAAGTAAAAACCATACTTTGTATACTACACAAGTCAATAAAATAGCTTTATCGAGAAAAGATGATAAACTATATATATTAGAAAATAATATGAACACATTAGCTTTAGGACATTATATAATAAGTTAGTTGGCGCCAACAAAAGATTACATTTTAGTTGTAAGTTAGAGTTAAGGAAAAATTAAAAATTATAAAAAATATTGCATGTTAGTTGTACGTTAGAGTTAAGGAAAAATGAAAAAAAATATAAAATAAATTAAAAAAAAAAAAAAAAAAAAAAAAAAAAAAAAAAAAAATAAACTAAAAAAAAGTAATTTAAAAAAATATATATAGTTTAGCGCATAGCCTTAAGGCTATGCGCTATAAAATAATTATAAAAAAATTATATAAATTGTATTTGACGCGATGCATTAAGGCATCACGTCAAACTTATATATTTAAAAAAATTTCAGAATGCCTTGAAGCATTCTGAAAAACTTTCGTTTATAAAAAAATTAGAATAACGATACTCTTTCTGACGCGTTACCAACTTGATAACATGATTCAGAGTATTATTTTTTTTCTATAATAAATAATGGAAAACACTTCTATCCATTGGAAAGATGAGAATAACAGAAATAATCAAGAACATCATTTCTTATTACCATCTCCTAATTGTAGAGCTCTAATTATTGGAGAATCTGGATGCGGTAAAACGAATTTACTACTAAGAATGTTACTTATGAATAAGTGGTTAGATTATAATAATTTATTTGTTTATGGAAAGTCTTTACACCAGCCAGAATATAAATTAATAAAATCAGGATTTGATAAAGGATATGGTAAAAACGAAATTCTTGAATTATTGGGGAAAGGAAGAGGTGATATCGATTCATTTATTAGAAATCTACCTAAAAAGAATAAAAAATCAAAATATAAGGTAGAATATTATGAAGATTCTTCCGAAATTCTAGACCCAAAGGATGTTAACAATAATAATAAAAATTTATTTGTATTTGATGATATAATGAATGATTCAAATCAAAGTAAAGCTGAAGATTATTATACGAGATGAAGGCATAATAATACGGGCTCTATTTACATAAGTCAAAATTATTTTAAACTTCCTCGTCAAACAATACGATCCAACGCTAATGTATTTATATTGTTTTCACTACCTAAAAAAGATATAATACATATATACAATGATTTCATCTCAAAAGATATGGATTGGGAAGAATTTCGAGAGTTCTGTAACACAGTCTGGAAAGAACCATTCAGCTATGTTGTAATAAATAAAAATTTACCACCGACAGAAGGAAAATACCAAGCAAATTTCAATCAGATCTACATTCCTAAAAAGTTTTTTCCTCTTAAATAAATGTATATATACAATACAACTCGAAAAGCTCATATAAAAAGAACTAATTCAATAAACTTAACCCTTGAAAATCAAAAATATATTGATGAATTGAAATTATTTTTAAAAACTAAAACAGGTTCAGGGTTATTAAATTCGATGTTAAGGAAACTTCCTTTACCAGAAATGCATTTAAATTTACCTAATAACGTTCCATCGGAAAATATTGAAAACGGATCGTTTAATAACACTGGGAAATATTCGTATTGCGGTCCAGGAACGAAAGTACAGAAAAGGTTAAAAGAAAGATATAAAGGTATCAATAGTTTAGATAAGGCCTGTAAACAACATGATATAAATTATTTTAAAAATAAATCTACCAAAGATAGAAATGCAGCGGATGATTTATTAGCAAGACAAGCTAGTGAAATTGCTTTAGATAATAATGAACCAGAGTACGTTAGAAAAGATGCAAGATTAGTAACAGGTGTCATGGGAATGAAATCAAGATTTGGAATGGGTTTATCAAAAAACGTAAAGCTGAGCTCACGGAAGTGGGCTCAGAAAAATTAAAAGAAATATATTATAATCCTCAAACGGGATACTCAGGAATAAACGACTTAGTCCGAAAAAGTGGATTATCTTCTAAGATAGTTACAGATTGGTTAAGTCGTCAGAATGTATATACACTACATAAACCGATAAGACATAAATTTAAAACAAGAAGGGTAATTGTGTCAAGTGTTGACGATCAGTGGCAGGCTGATTTAGTAGACATGCAAAAATATAAAAGTCAGAATAAAAATATAAATTATATATTAACAATTATAGATGTATTCAGTAAATACGCTTGGGCTATTCCTATTAAAAAGAAAACTGGAAATGATATTTCGAAAGCATTTGAAAATATATTTAAAGAAAGAATTCCTAGAAAAATACACACAGATAAAGGACTTGAATTCATAAACAAACCAACTCAAGAACTATTCAAAAAACATGGAATACATTGGTTCGCTACAGAAAACGAAACGAAAGCTCAGGTAGTAGAAAGATTTAACAGAACATTAAAATCTAAAATGTGGAAGTATTTCACTCAAAACAAAACGAAGAAATGGATTGATATTCTTCCAGACTTGGTTAAAAATTATAACAGAAGTGATCACAGAAGTATTAAAATGACTCCTAAACAAGGATCTCTTGCGAAGAATAGCAAATTTGTATATGGAAATTTATTTCCTCCTACTGAGTCTAAACTTGGAAAACCGAAATTTCAAGTAGGTGATAGGGTAAGAATCAGCAGAAAATATAAAGATTCTTAGAAAAGGCTATCTTCCTAAACTTTACAGAAGAAATATTTATTATTGCTGAAGTATTGAAAACAAATCCTGTAACTTATAAAATCAAAGACATGAATAACGAAGTGATAATCGGAAGTTTTTATGAACAAGAAATGGTGAAATATAAAAGCGAATTATATGAAGTTGAAAAAATATTAAAAAGAAATAAAGGCAAACTTCTCGTTAAATGGAAGGGTTATAAAACAACATCTTGGATAAATGAAAAAGACTTAACCGAAATCTAGAACGTGAAACGTAAAACATGAAACGTGAAACGTGAAACGTGAAACGTGAAACGTGAAACGAGAAACGGCTTCCTTTTTGCTGTTTGCTGTTTCTGTTTATGAAACAGATATCCTATATAAAACAGAACACGAAACAGCTTGCTGTTCATTGTTTTGCTGTTTCTGTTTTTTTCTCTATAATAAATGGCATATGTTAATATTAAAGAAAAATCTGATTTAGTAAATATTAGAAAGATACTTCAGAAAAGATTTTTAAATGAGAAATTAGGTGAACAAGATATCTATCAAGAAAATATTAAACGACTACAACCATTAATTGAACCCATTAAGGATATAACTACACATCAAAAAGAACTACTTCAAAGTCAATCAGCAATACCAGCTATTGAAGATGTACCAGCATCACCTAGTACTCCTGGGTATAATTTAGGAAAAATATCAGAAAAATATTTGAAAGGAATATTTTCTCACAACAAATATGATAAAGCATTCGGTATTAAAGCGACTGAAGGAAGTACAGATTTTAAATTGGGTGATAAAATAGTTAAAATTGATGGTAATAATTTAATTATTGATGGTCATCAATATATAGGTACAGAAGGTTTATGGAAACTTTTAACCTTGAAAAAACCTGGAGAAGTTTCCAATAATGACTATAAAAATTATAAGAAAATAATACTTCAAACTAAAGGCGTTTTTAAAGGATGATGGAACTAGTGTTAAAGCGAATAAGGGTGATAAATATGATTTGTTTATTAAACCAATATATAATGAATATAAATTGTTAGAAGACATAAAGAAAACAACATCAGAATTACGTCAGAAAGCAAGAACACCAAGAAG
The DNA here is from genome assembly GCA_009176605.1 of Armadillidium nasatum. NCBI lineage: Eukaryota > Metazoa > Arthropoda > Malacostraca > Isopoda > Armadillidiidae > Armadillidium > Armadillidium nasatum. The sequence continues at coordinate 58,610 of SEYY01023272.1, forward strand.
AACCAGTGTAGGAGATATTCCTAATATTTCAGGTACGGGATTTAAATTTTTACCTTCAGATCCTGATGAGCTTGTTAATAGACATAGAATATTATTTTCAGAAATTAAATCGGGTAATACTAACGTTTTTAATGAATTACAAGCTATAAATGATGAACTGTTAAGATTAAGAATATTTGATAAAGATTTAATAGAATCTTTAAACACTTTTTTTCTCTATAATAAATGAGCATAGTTTTATCTAGTAATACATCCGATTTCAAATATAATTTTTATCCATCTATAAAATTAGATAATTATAAAACACATGAAATAGCCTTATTAAATATAGATATGTATCATTCAGTATGGGAAATTTGTTTGCATTTTCATGACCTAAATGTTGTATTTAGCTCCGCCTACTGAAAAAGTATCAACTGATACATATGAATCAAATATTGAATATTATGATATGTATATATGAATGGAAATTCGGAACTTATATGAATCATTAATTTGAACATATCGGCCGTTTTTATTTATTTAATAAGAAACCTTTGATTGGTCATGAAACAAAACTATGATATCGGGCTACCTAATGATAATTACAAATGTTATTTCACAAAAGATTTGATTAGATTTTTGATTAAGAAATACAATTCATTGAATTAAAAAAAAAAAAATAGGCAACAAAAAAGTGCATCACTGTCAATCAGAAAATAAACATTTATTAATCCTACTAAGTAATACATTATGGTATCAAAAACGATGAATCAAATAATAATTCGTAAATATAAAATTGTAAAATATTTGAAATATATTTCATTTATGAGATTCAAACGATTAATGATCACATTCAAAAACAAGTTGATAAAAATAAGCATTCAGAAGCATTTAACATTAAAGCGAATAATATCACTATGAAATGTATTATTCGTATAGAGAAATCTAATCTTAAAATAAACTTTAATCATAATCAGTCATTGAATAAACTTTTAGGATTTAAATGGGGTATCATTGAGGGAATTGGTGAACATGAAGGCGAAAACATTGTTGATATTTTATCAGTAAATTCTATTTTAGTTAATTGCGATATTATAGAAGGTTCATATCTTAATGGAGTGCAAGAACCAGTTTTGTATAGTTTCTTTCCCGATGTTCCTCCTGGTTATAAAATGAATGAAAAACCTAATACAGTAGTATATCTGCCGGTTACAATTCCAACTATTAATTCAATTCATATTTGGCTTACTGATCAAAATCTTAAACCATTGAATCTTCGAGGAGAGACAATTACTATTC
>SEYY01023273.1:0-2500 GCA_009176605.1 Armadillidium nasatum
TCGAATTGTTGCGTCACTCTCTCTATACTACCGCTTTTACAACGAACACCGTTTTCTAAATTCTCGCCTCGCATTCCTCATCCATTGAGAAGGGCTCGTGGATACGACTTTCTACAGAGTCTCATTCTTTCTCTGTGGAACTCTCCAACCCCAGACTTAACGCTATCCTCAATCTTATATGTATTCTACTGGTAAAGTCAGGAACACACTCCCCATATCTATTTTCCCAACTTCCTTTGACATGCACACTTTTAATTAAACGCAGTGTATCTGGTCACGTCAGCCATTAGCGACAAGATTTCTGAAATTTTCCCAACTCTGGTGGAAATAGGTAGGCCTCTGGCACTTGCCCACCAGAGGAAATAATATAATATATATATATATAATATATATATATATATATATATATATATATATATATATATATATATATGCTTTAATTGTATATGTCGGTGCGGGGCGGTGCGTGGTGCGCTGATTTCGGTGCGGTGCAGTTTAGCTTTTGGTGCGATTTTGCTTCCGTGCTGTGCGGTGCGCAATGGTGCGGTGCGGTGCGGTGCCGGTGTGGGTGCGGTGCGGTGCGAAAATTCCGGAGCTCGGCCAACCCTAATATATATATATATATATATATATATATATATATATATATTATATATATATATATATATATATATATATATATATATATATATATATATAATAGTTTCGATTATTATTTTTTTATTTATTTATTTATTTTATTATTATTAATATTATTATTACTGTTATTATTATGATTATTAATATATTATTTATTGTTATCATTATTATTATTATTATTATTATTATTATTATTATTATTATTATTATTATTATTATTATTATTATTATTATTATTATTATTATTATTATTATTATTATTATTATTATTATTATTATTATTATTATTATTACCATTATTATAATTAATATAATACACCTTGTCAATGAGTCTGAATGCTTTCAGGTACTTGAAATCTTTTTTAAACTTTTGCTTCTTTAAGAAAATAAAGGAAAAAAAAAACAATATTAAAATAAAAAATTATCATTTTAAAAAAATATCATTTTAATTTTTTTTTTTTTTTTTTCATTTTTTGTAAATTGTGAACTTTTTTTTTTTTGTTTTTTTTTTTAAATTGTAAATTTGGCCCTCGAATTGGAAGGCGTTCTAAAGCACGTCGTCAACACCTGTTTTGCATCCTTGGCACGATTTATTAAAAATTATTCTGCTTTCACACGTCTTTTGTTTTTCAATTAAATCATATGCATACATTTGTACAAAGAACCCTCTGTATACATACATACATACTTTTGTTTGAGTAATACGTATTTATTTGCATATAGAAAAAATATAGATTTGAGATAGTTTTCTTTTGAAACAAAAAATTGCTAACAAAGAGACGAGAGGGGAGAAAAAGGCGAGAGATGTGGTTTTAAATTTAATTTTAATATTTCATTCGAATACAATGATGCTTGCATAGCAGATTCACGAAAGGCATACTAAAAATCAGAGATAAGATTAGAAGGATTGAGATGTTTCCAAATCTTTTTGTTAAGGACAAATTCGAAAACTTTAGAAAGAACGATGGATGATAGGGGTCCCCCCCTTTTTCGGTACAGGATGAATGAGTGCACTTTTCCAGCAAGAAGAGAAGGTTGAAGTAGAAAGACAAAAATGAAATAGTTTACCAAGAAAGGGTGCTACCTCAAAAGCACTAATTTTGAGAACTGTATTATGGATATAATTCGGACCATACGATCTCTTACTGATAAGCTGAGAGAGAGAAAGCAGAAATGATATTTTTCGAAGAAATTACAATATTGGCCATAAATGAGTTGGAGGTTGAAGGTGTAGGAATAGCTCGGGAACCGTCTAAGGTGGAATGAAAGACAAATGTTTCAGCGAAGAGTTCAGCTTTAGTATAAGGTAAAGCGGCAGTTGCGCCATCAGTAGTTAGTTACTAGGGAAGAGAAAAAGAAAATGCAAAGGTAGAGGTGTTATTTTTTTATTTATTTATTATGCAAACCCACAGAAAAGGGGTGAGGAAGAGGAACCAGAAGGATTATTGCATTTACGATGGAAAAATGAATAATTGGTGTTGGAGAATAGATTTTGCACGATTCTGGGATGAAACATTAGTTGCAGGAGTTTCTAGAGTTTGAAGACAACGGTAATTCCTGAAGGCAGAATTCCTGTGGCGAATAGCATGAGAACAAGCAGAGTTATACTAAGGTTTAAATATATTATATATAATATATATAATTATATATATATATATATATATATATATATATATATATATATTATATATATATATATATATATATATATATATATATATATATATATATATATATATATATATATATATATATATATATATATATATATATATATATATATAATATTATATATATAATATTATATATATATATATATTATATATATATATATATATATATATATATATATATATATTAT
>SEYY01023273.1:5000-12500 GCA_009176605.1 Armadillidium nasatum
TATTTTATTGTCCTTTATCCACCTGTCCTTCTGTAATTCAACACTACTGTACTTCTGCCCTCCTTTCCTTTTGTCCTCTTGTTCTTCTGTCCTTCTGTCCTCCAGTATTTTTGTTCTACTGTTCTATTTTTCTTGTTTTTTTCTTCTGCACTCTTCTATTCATCTTTCTTTTTTATTTACTACAACATAATTATGTATATATATATATATATATATATATATATATATATATATATATATATATATATATATATATATATATATATATAATATAATATATACATAAAATGACCGTTCGAAAAGCAACAATACCCGTGGAACATATGGGGTGTTTGAATATGTTGGAACATTCTTTGCGTTAGTTGCATTTCAGTGTCCATTGTGCCGTACCTTTCACACCTCACACCCACAGAAGGTAAATGAAGAGAGATTTGGACTTTACACAGGAGTGTCTATAGGCTTGTCCAGTAGGTTCTTCCATCTTCTTCAATAACAATGTTCACACTATTTACATTCACAATTTATTTATTTTTTAAATTTCTTCCACAAATCTACTTTTTTGAATAGTTTAGGAGAGCTGCTTCCAAAAATTGTTCCTCGTCCATCATCATCACTTGAAAGATAATATTCTTCGATTTCAGGGTTTTTGCTGCCAGTTGTTTGACCAATTCTTTAGGAATATTATTCTCATTTTTCATTAAATTTCTCATCTTATCTTCTTATTAACCCAAACTCAGATGTTTGAGTGTTCCGAGAGCAAGCCCTACTCTTTTCCCTCTTACCATCTTTATCCTCAATTTTTATATGATATTGATGTTGTACGTATGAGTGTTAAGATTTTGTTCCTTCTCTATGTTTCAAATTTGCAATCTTCAAAATAGGATATTTTATCAATCTACAACTAAATTATATTTTTTGTTTATCTCTCAACTCTACCGATAATCCTAAAATCTTCAACTACTCTTCCACCAAAATGGAAATTATTTCCTAATCTCCTTTCTCTGAGATTATCATTCTACTTGATTTTAATTATCACCATTCCCAAGGTCTTTAATTAATTTATTAAAAGTACAGATGGTAAATTTCTCTTTTTACAACAATCTTGAACCGATAATGGAACTCCTCACCCGAATCCTTCCTTAATCGTCTAGAAGATAATTCAACACAACATTTTTTTCCTTAACTTCTAATCCATTTATTTTTATTAAAATTTTCCCAGCTCTTTTCACCTGTAGGTTCTTCCGATCACCTTCTTATCTCAGTGTCCTCTTTTATATCTTCCAATCTTCGTTAGGAAATATCTGCCCACTGAAAACCAATGTTTTTCACTTTATTAAATGGTCAGACTTGTGGGTCGTACTACTTTGATGCGGAAATGGAGTCTCTTGGAATGTGTAGAAAGCCTTCCCCAATCCTATCATGGAGCCGACATTCAATTTCCTTTCCTTCAACTAAAATTCGTAACCATAGTTAAATAAACTCTTTTTTTCTCGTGCTATTCGTTGAAAAGATATTAAAGATGTGCTTTCATGAATTAGGGATGTCTTCAATCTCTGTCTAGATACTCATGTTTCTTAATTTAACCAGAAATTATTCCATATCTATTACCTAAAACACTAAAAGCTATTTTCTCAGTAGAAAAGACAACAATCTTTCTGACTCGTCTTCCTCCCTCTCTTTGAATCCTTTAACGTGAAATATAATCTTTAGTTTTGTTTCTTCTTCTTTCCTTCTAGCGGTATAGGTCTGATAGTATTCCTCCTGTCGTCTTAAAATTTGTGATTCTATCTATTTACTTCGACTTTTCTTTCTTACTAGAAACTTCTGCTCATTCAATATGTGTCGAAAAAGAGGGATCCACCTCAACAGTCTTCCAGTTATCCTGTCGCTTTAACTTTTGTCCTTTCGAAGTTTTTTTTACTATCCTAAAGAGAAAGATCAAAAAACATCTTAATTCATTTAATCTTTTCTCAAATAGTGAAAACGGCATAAAAAGGAACGCTCCATTGGAACATCCTTTTCTATTCAATTTGGCTCCTCTCTATCCTCTCTTCGGTCTGTCGGTAGATCTTTTGCTGTATGAAAGGCTTTCGATAGGGTCTGGCACAAAGCTTTGATTTTCTAAACTTCCATTTTTCGGAATCTATCTTCCTTATGATTTTCCTTCCGGTCTTTCTACAGCAGCTTTATTGAACCACATTAGTTCATTCTTTGAACCCTTTAATAGTGTAGTTCCTCAATATAGTGTAATATCCACAATTATTATCTACTTTTAAATATTGTTTCATCTGTCACTTTGTCATCTACCAATTTCTATGCCGATAACTCCACCCTTTATTATTCCTTTTACTTCGAAAGGAATCCTTTCCCACTGTAAATAGATAATGTTCTAGCATTATTTATTTACAGTGGGGTTAATTAGAATAGTCTACGTCTGATCTTTCTCATATCTAATTTAGGCTGAGAATATAAGTTTACCTTTAGTGCCTTGAAAACTTGGTTCTTTTACCTATCTACTCTACACGATATTCCATCTAACAATAACATCTTTGTCGAAAACAAGCAAATGAAACTTTCTCTGCCCAAAATATTCTGAATATTTATATTTTAATATTTCTTGACTGAATCCTATTGTTTATCTTACTCTTTTATGAAATTAAGTGTTCTGAACTGTTTTCAGAACTGATCTACACCAATCCATTTGCTTGTTTAGTATAAGGACATTGACATAACTATAGATTTTTTCTGTTTATTAGAAGAAGTTTAGTTTTTAAGAGAGTTGAATTTTACAAGGTTGCGTTGGTCCCACAGGTAAATAAATCCCTTTTCAGGTAGGCAGGAATAGAATCGGAAAGTGGAAGAAGAGAAGAAACTCTTGAAGCAAAAGAGGGAACATATATAAAATGAGTAAAAGAATGGAGAGTTGAGTCATCGTCAAAAAAATTAACAGAGTTGGAAGTGAAGCTGAGAAGTTCAGTTGAAAAAGTAGGGATAGAGTAAGGAATTGAACAGAACCCTGAGGAAAGTCACAATGAATAAGGAAAGAAGAGGAAGTTGCTTAATCAGCAAGAACTGACGTGAAGCGAATTGAGAGGAAACTAGACATGAGTAAGCAAAGAGAAGGAGGAAACACAAAGGAAGATAGCTTGAAGAGTAGTGACGTATGCCACAACTGGTCAAAAGCCTTTGAAATATCAAGTCCTACGACAAAAGACTCCTCATAATCCCTATATATATATATATATATATATATATATATATATATATATATATATATATATATATATAATATATATATATATATATATATATATATATATATATATACATATATATATATATATATATATATATATATATATATATAATATATATATATATATATATATATATATATATATATATATATATATATATATATATATATATATATATATATATATATATATATATATATATATATATATATATATATATATATATATATATATATATATATTGCAAAAATGAATTTTACTATTATTGACTTTAAAATTTGAGTATATACCTTAAAATGATTCCAACTTGAATATATCGGTTTTATAGCATTTCAAGCTGACCCTCGGATATATATATATATATATATATATATATATATATATATATATATATATATATATATATATATATATATATATATATATATATATATATATATATATATATATATATATATATATATATATATATATATATATATATATATATATATATATATATATATATATATATATATATATATATATATATATATATATATATATATATATATATATATATATATATATATATATATATATATATATATATATATATATATATATATATATATATATATATATATATATATATATATATATATATATATATATATATATATATATATATATATATATATATATATATATATATATATATATATATATATATATATATATATATATATATATATATATATATATATATATATATATATATATATATATATATATATATATATATATATATATATATATATATATATATATATATATATATATATATATATATATATATATATATATATATATATATATATATATATATATATATATATATATATATATATATATATATATATATATATATATATATATATATATATATATATGGAAGAGGAATATGGGGTGGTGGGAAGAATGATAAATGCAATTAAAAGCTTGTATGAGGTTTGCATATGTAAGGTGAGGACAGGACACGAAAATGAGAAATGGTTTGAGGTGAAGACAGGGGTGAAACAGGGTAGTGTGCTGTCACCTCTGTTGTTTATAGCTTACTTGGATAAGGTCATAAATGAATTTAAAGCTGGATGGGATAAGGATAACGAGTGGGGTATTTTGGCGTAAGCCGACGATATTGCTTTTTGGAGCATGGTGGAGGAGGACATGAGGGAAGGACTAGAAAGGTGAAATTTATGTTTCGAGAGGGCTGGTTTGAAAATGAATAAGGAAAAGACTGTATTTATGAGAGTAAATAAAGGGAGAAAAAGAGGAAATTTAGATATCCAAGTTGAAGGAAGATATATAAAAGAGGTTGAAAATTTTGGGTATTTGGGGAGCGTGTTTGGAGGTGCGGGAGGAGTGGAGGAAGATATCGCGGAGAGAATAGGCAAATATGGAAGAAGCGTGAATTGCTTCTACCCATTGTTAAAGAATCAAAATGTCCCTTTGCCAGCAAAAAGAGTGATTTTTGAAAGTATATTGAAGCCCATATTGACATATGGCGCGGAATGCTGGACAACAACAATAGTGACAAGAAGTAGAATACAGGCAGCAGAGATGAAGTCCTTGAGGACGATGATAGGAAAGAGTAGAAGAGAGAATAAGAAATGGACACATAAGAGAGAGAATAGGGGTGAGTAGCTTTAGAAATAAAATAGAAAAGGCCCAACTGAGATGGTTGGGGCATCTAGAGAGGATGGAGGAGGGGAGAGTGTCGAGAAGATGTTGGGAGTGGAGACCAGTGGGCAGAAGACCGAGGGGAAGACCTAAGAAGAGGTGGAAGGACGAGGTGGAGGAGGTGTTGGAGAGGCATCGCTTCCCGAACATTACGCAATTGAGAAGAGAGGGCCAATTCGCTGACAGAGATGAATGGAGAAGGAGGCTGCACCAACTGGCAGGCAGATGATGCCTACCTGGGAGCTGAAGTTGAAGTTGAAATATATATAAATATACAGTATATATATAAATAATATATATATAATATATATAATATATATATATATATATATATATATATATATATATATATATATATATATATATATATATATATATATATATATATATATATATATAGAAGTGATGTTGAAAAGGAGAAAAGAAGCAGGATGGGAAGTTTAAGATTTAAAAACCCTATTTCGAAGATGTAAATTGTAAGTGGAAGAAAATTCAGAATTAGAAGAATTAAATTTGAACTGGGAAATGGGTGAAAGGGTTAAGTCGTGGTCTAAGATCTACTCCAAGAAATGATGACGTTAGAGAGATTGAAATGCTTTTGAAAATCTCAGAAAGGCATTTCCCATTGTGAACTCTTTTGATTTAAGAAAATTTTTACAACTATTCCATTCTTATTTCAACTGCTATTTGAAATAAGAAAGAAAAGCGATTGTAAGATTGGGTGAAAGTCAAAGACTTCTTAAGAGATAGAACCGAATAAGAGGGAATCCTCCATCTGTGGAACGAAAATGCAATCTACTTGGGTAGGTGGTATAGCTTTCCTGAAATCGACCCAAAACATCTGATTTTAAGAAACTTTTTAAGTGAGAGAAAGGTATGTTCCTTCTTAGATAGGTCAAGAGAAGCAATAATTTCTATAGCTTTAAAGAAGGAAGTAAGTTTGAATTTTCTTTAAAGATTTTTATTTTCCACAAATAGCACAAAGAAAAAATAAAATTGTAAGTACTAAAAATCAAATTTCCCACTGTTGTGTTTTATTTAATAATTTTTAATTTTTCCTTTTTTCCTTTTATTCACCACCATTCGTATGCTTGGGTGATAAGATGGGCATAGCCCCTTATAAACATATGTTCTGGTGTGCTATGCATATATGGCAGCGCAATTGGGCAAACCCCATAAAAATATAAAAAATAAAATAAAAAGAATACGTTTTTAAAATACTTCCATTACTCCCGACATGTTTTCCCAAATTTTGACATCACTAACTCGGACAGTGTTACCTCCTTTCTCCACACAAATTATCCTTTTAACAATTGTATATATATATATATATATATATATATATATATATATATATATATATATATATATATATATATATATATATATATATATATATATATATATATATATTATATATATATATATATATATATATATATATATATATATATATATATATATATATATATATATATATATATATATATATATATATATATATATATATATATATATATATATATATATATATATATATATATATATATATATATATATATATATATATATATATAAGCGTAGGTATAAATATATTAAGCTGATTGTGAGCATCATTATTGTAAAGTTGAACGTTGTTGAATTAGTTTCATAAATTGCTATAGAAATGAAGAATAAAAAATACGAATAAAAAAGAAATAAAATAAAATAAAATTAAAACCATGATTTCTCGACGTAAAGAAAATATTGTTCATTCTCTTAAGCAAAATATAAAATATAAAATATAAATATATCCCCTTTATTCCAGTCCTTATTACGAAGCTTTTCTCTTTCAGCCTCTAATACCATATAACTTGTACGCTTATTTTTATTAGACGTTTTTGTCCTTGTTAGCGAAGTGCTCAGCATTTTTAAGGAACATTATTCGATTACGTTAAGAAGGTTATTTTAATAATGCAAATTATTAGTCATGGCTTAGAGAGACTTACGTTCTGTAGTCGGTTTAACCCTAATATCATTTAAAACATTCCAAATATATAGTATAATTTTTATAATGTATTAACATGCTATGTCACAATGATTATTAATTATAATTATTTTTATTAATATTATTTTATAATTAAATTATGTAGGTTTGAATATATTCTACTTAATCAGTTTTATTTTTCTTTTACTTTTTATTTTGTTTATGCATGTTCGTATGTATCAAAATACACATGTAATTTTATCTTCTTTTTTTTATTTTATATATATATATATATATATATATATATATATATATATATATATATATATATATATATATATATATATATATATATATATATATATATATATATATATATATATGTATATATATGAATTTATATATTTATGCATTTTGAAGATATTGGTTGAAGATTTTTATTTAGATGACGTATTCTCATAATTGAAAGATATCCTTATTGTCATATTTTAACATTCCTCAAATATCAACATTCATTCATTATCTATAATTAAATAGATTTCTCTCTTTTACGCATTT
>SEYY01023273.1:17500-32500 GCA_009176605.1 Armadillidium nasatum
TTTATCTATATGATCCTCCTATCTTTTCTAAAAAAATTAAAAAAAAAGTTGTTGAACAAATTTTGAACTACTGTCATTTGAAGTTGGGGTGAGAAATTTTTCCTTAGAAAAACCTCCCTTCAAATGACCCCAGTTCAAAATTTGAATAACAACTTTTTTATATTTATTAACGTTCACAGTGTATTAAATCGATCTTATGTCTTCTCTAAAGGGTTTAGAGCTCTCTTCCATAGTTTTCCTATTCTACTTTCCTTCTTTCATATTCCAGAGTAATTTTTTCATTAAATTCTTCTGTAACTCCCTCCTCCCTCAGCTTCTCCAAATAGTATCTCTCTCTCTCTCTCTTACTTTCCTTATTGGTTTCTTCCCGGACTTCAATATATATATATATATATATATATATATATATATATATATATATATATATATATATATATATATATATATATATATATATATATATATATATATATATATATATATATATATATATATATATATATATATATATATATATATATATATATATATATATATATATATATATATATATATATATATATATATATATATATATATATATATATATATATATATATATATATATATATATATATATGAGTGTGTGTGTGTGCTTGTATAACGTAAACTTTGCAAAATATTTATGAACTCTCCAATATGCAAATGCAATTTTTTTATTTTTTTTTTTTCATGAAATTTAAAAAAAAAAAAAAATCCTTTGCCAATTGTGAAATAAAGTTTTGAAACCTCACAGAAATTTTGCAATTTCTTGGCTCTCTCTCTCTCTCTCTCTCTCTCTTCTTTCTTCACACACAAGACCACACACGCACGCACACACACACATGCATATATATATATATATATATATATATATATATATATATATATATATATATATATATATATATATATATATATATATATATATATATATATATATATATATATATATATATATATATATAGTTCCACAATCCAGCTGGTGAACTCGCCTACGACTTCTCTATCCAGAACAACCTTGCGCAGTTGGTGCAGCTCCCTACCCGTATCCCTGACGGTCTTGGTGATGAACCCAACATGCTTGATCTTTTCTTAATTAACCCTTAATCCTTCTCCTTATAATGTTAAACTCTTTCCTTCTCTGAGTTCATCCGATCACCTTATCCCCGTTTATTGTTCTGTCTCTTCAAGTCTTCCTCAAGAACGGCCCCTGCCATCGTTCGGTGAAGAGACGTTTGTGGCACTTCTGTGCTGCTAACTGGTCTGACTTGCGGTTGTACTTCTTTGATTTCCCATGTAATGATTACTGCTTTCGTGAGAGGGGTAACTCGGAGAGTGCTGAGGCATAACCGAGGTGATACCTTCTGGAATGGAGGCGTACATTCCATATTCTTTCCTTTCTACTAAACCTAACAAACTTGGTTCAACTCTATTTTTCTTGCGCTTTCCGCCGCAGGGATGCTGCCTTCAGGGATTACTGTCGTTTTCAAACTCCAGAAACTCACGCAACTTATATTTCATCCAGGAATTGTGATAAATTTATTCTTCGTGATACCAAAAACTCTTTTCTCCGTCATAAATACAATAATCTTTCTGGTTCCTTTTATTTTACCTCTTTCTGTCTCTCTGTAAAAAATGTAAACTCTAACTTGGCTTCTTCCTCTTTCCCACTTCTATTTCTTCTGATGGCACAACTGCCATTTTATCTTCTAATAAAACTGAACTCTTCGTTTAAACTTTTGCCTTTTATTCAACCTTACATGATTCAGGAACTAATCTTTCTCCTTCAAACCTTTCCAGCTTATTTATGCCTAATATTGTAATTTCTTCTAAAAATGTCATTTCTGCTCTCTCTGAACTTTAAACTAAGAAGGCGAATCATCATCATTCCTCAAATCTTGTGTTACTGAGCTTGCACTCTGCCTTAGTAAACTATTTCGTCTCTGTCTCTCCACTTCGACCTTCCCTTCTTGCTGGAAACGTGCGCACATTCAGCCTGTGCAGAAGAAGGAGGACCACTCTCAACCCTCTAACTATCGTCCTATTCCTTTAGCCTCCGCTCTTTCTAAAGTTTTCCAATCTATCCTTAACAGGAAGATTTGGAAACTCCTTAATTCTTCTAATCTTATTTCTGATCGCCAGTATGGCTTTCGTAAGGAACGCTCTTCTGGTGATCTTATTTCCCTTCATTCTGACTCTTGATCCTTTGGGGTTTCGGTGAATCTTTCGCTGTGGCGCTAGACATACTATAAGCCTTCGATAGAGTCTGGCACAAAGCTTTGATTTCCACCCTTCCCTCTTTCGGAATTTATCCTTCTCTCTGAGACTATCTTTTTTATTTCCTTTCCGGTCGTTCTATATCAGCCCCTGTATACGGCCAAAATTCTTCTTTTAAATCTATAAATGGTGGTGTTCTTCAAGTATCTATCTTCTCTCCAACTCTTTTTCTAATTTTCATCAATGATCTTCTATCTGTTATTTCGTCTCTTATCCACACTTATGCCGATGACTTCACCCTTCATTGCTCCTTTCAATTTGAGAGACACCCATCCCAACAGCAGTTAATTGAAACCAGAAGGGTGGGATTTGAGCAAATGACCTCTGATCTTTCTCGCATTTCAAATTGAAGCAGAGAAAACATGGTCGTTTTCAATGCCTCAAAAACTCAATTACTCCATCTTTCTACTCGTCACAACCTTCCACACAACTGTGACAGTTTCTTCGAAAACTCGACTCAAACCTTCATCTCTCCTCAATATTCTCGATGTTTCTTTTTCTCGTGATCTTTCTTGGAAGGATGACATTACTTCTCTTTCTAAACAAGCTTCTAAGAGGTTGGGTATTCTGAGGCGCCTTCGTGATTTTTTTACGACACCCCAGTTGCTTGCTCTTTATAGGAGTGTTATTCGCCCTGTATGGAGTACGTCTCAAATATCTAGGGTGGTTCCACAAATACAGTTCTTCTCGAAAAGGTGGAGAATAGGGCTTTCATCTTATTTTGTTCTTACTAACTCTCTCCAATCTCTTTCTACCCGTCGAATTGTTGCGTCACTCTCTCTATACTACCGCTTTTACAACGAACACCGTTTTCTAAATTCTCGCCTCGCATTCCTCATCCATTGAGAAGGGCTCGTGGATACGACTTTCTACAGAGTCTCATTCTTTCTCTGTGGAACTCTCCAACCCCAGACTTAACGCTATCCTCAATCTTATATGTATTCTACTGGTAAAGTCAGGAACACACTCCCCATATCTATTTTCCCAACTTCCTTTGACATGCACACTTTTAATTAAACGCAGTGTATCTGGTCACGTCAGCCATTAGCGACAAGATTTCTGAAATTTTCCCAACTCTGGTGGAAATAGGTAGGCCTCTGGCACTTGCCCACCAGAGGAGACATAATATATATATATATATATATATATATATATATATATATATATATATATATAATATATATATATTATATATAATATATATATATATATATATATATATATATATATATATATATATATATATATATATATATATATATATATATATATATATATATATATATATATATATATATATATATATATATATATATATATATATATATATATATATATATATATATATATATATATATATATATATATATATATATATATATATATATATATATATATATATATATATATATATATATATATATATATATATATATATATATATATATATATATATATATATATATATATATATATATATGATCCTCATAATAAATTAAAATGAAAAACATTAAAGAGAATTAAAGTTTTGACATTCTGAAATGTTTTTTATTCAAAGCTGTGAATTTTGTTGCTAGATAACATACTTCTTTTATGAGAGAGAGAGAGAGAGAGAGAGAGAGAGAGAGAGAGAGAGAGAGAGAGAGAGAGAGAGAGAGAGAAGAGAGAGAAGAGAGAGAGAGAGAGAGAGAGAGAGAGAGAGAGAGAGAGAGAGAGAGTCCCATAGAAAAGGAGAGATTAAAATAAATTACAACTAAGTAAAATCTTAATACAATCTTTAAAATTAATTTACAGATTTCAAGTTTTTATTTTCATTTTATTTATTTATTTTTTTTTTTTTATTTATTTTTTTTTTGTAACTTTACATTTTTCCTAATATTATATTTTCTTCTAAAGATGTCATTTCTAGTCCCTCTAAGCTTAACACTAAGAAGACGCACAGTCCTAATGGCATCCCCCTGCAGTTCTGAAAGTTTGTTCTTGAGTTTGCACCCCGCCTTGTTAAACCATTTCGTCTTTGTCTTTTTACTTCAACCTTCTCTTCTTTCTGGAAGGGTGCGCTCATTCAGCCTACCCTTCTCAACTATCTAACGATCGTCCTATTAATTTAACCTCCGCTCTTCTAAAGTTTTCGAATCAATTCTTAACAGAAAGATTTGGAAACATCTCAGTTCTTCTAATCTTATTTTGGATTGTCAGTATGGCTTTGTAAAAAACGATTTTCTAGTGAACTTCTTTCCCTTCTTTCTGATTCTTGGTGCTCCACTCTTCAACATTTCTGTGAATCATTCGCTATAGGGTGGCCTTGGAGCAACTAATCTCTGATCTTCCCAGTATTTCAAATTGGAGCAGAAAAAATATGGTTGTTTTCAATGCATCAAAAAGTCGTTTCCTTCATCTCTCTACTCAGTACAATTTTTCTCACAACTTTAACATCTACTTCGAAAAAGCACAACTCAAACCGTCGTCTGTCCTTAATATTCTAGGTGCATTTTTCTCTCGTGATCTTTCTTGGAGCGATCACATTACTTGTCTTTCTAAACAAGTTTCTAAAAGGTTGTGTGTTCTCAAGAGCCTTTAAAATTTAATAACACCACTCCAGTTGTTTGCTCTTTATAGTGGTATTGTTCAACACACATCTGGGGTGGTTTCATTCATTCTGCTCTCCTTGAGAACTTATCAACTTAACAACTCCTTCGCTCTAACTAACTATCTGCAGTCTCCTTTTTACCCGTCAAATTGCTGCCTCACTCTCTCTATACTATCTCTATTACAGCGATCATTTCTCTTCTGAACTCTCCAGTCGAATACTTGCTCCACTGAGAAGGAGTCGACCGACACGCCTTTCTACACAGTCTCAAGGTCTTTGACACCACACTCTCCAGTATGCTTAATCTTTCACGTACTTTACTGTTAAAGTCTGGAACACACCCTCTTTATCTATTTTTCCAATTTCATTTAAATTGCATACCTTCAAAAGTTGTGTATCAAGGCGTGTCTGCCTTTAATCGAATTCTGATTTGATACTTTCCCAATTCCGGTGGCAACTGAACCCTCATTTTGATACTCCCTCAACTCTGGTGGAAATTAGTAGGACTCTGGCCTTTGCCCAGCAGATTATATATATATATATATATATATATATATATATATATATATATATATATTATATATATATATATATATATATATATATATATATATATATATATATGTGTGTGTGTGTGTGTGTGTATGTGTGAATGAATGCACTAAATATGCTAAACACCAGAAATAATAGCAAGAAAATTTGTCAAGTAATGACAGAATATTATTCTTAATTAATAAGGAAATTGAGAGTAAATATAATGCTGAAAAATACAATGATTTCTTTAAAGGAAAATTATCAGCTTTAGACTTCATTCATCCTTGACCGTATTCTATCTAGAACAACTAACAATATCAAATATAAGATCATTAAACGCATAACAAAAATTTATTTTCTCTTGGTTCGATGTCTAACAATGACAATCTTAATCCAGAAAAGTAATCTTCAATCATAGCTCCTTTTATCTAACTGAGAATATGAAAAATTCCTTTGCTAAAGGTTTGAATTTTGGACTGATACGTCAAAAACCAAATATATGCATATTTCCCCTTCCTTTTAAAAAGTTGCAAAGACACCTTTAAAAACTTCCCCATTAAAATTTATCTGATGATAAGGAATGTCACATTTTTAAAGTTAAAAAACTTAACTTTCGAGTCTTTTCGTAATTCTAAAAAATTGAAGTTATTTACCTCTAAACCCGATTTTAGAAATTAAAAGAACTTTCGTCTAATAAAAATCTATTGATAACTAATTAAAGGAGTTGGAATTGTTATTTTGGTTAGAGCTAACTTTAAATAATAAGATGCTTGAACTTCTTTCTTATACTACAAAATTTTGTATTATACCTAATAATTGTCATAAATTAATCATCAAATCGAGGAGAAACTTAGAAAATTAAAGAAAAGTAATGTGATTAATCAGGATATCTACAATTATCTTTACTTATCCGGTGCCAAACCTGGAACTCTTTATGTCCTTCCTTAAGTACATAAATCTGGTTTACCCATTCTTCCATTTTTATCTGCTATTGGCACTATTAATTATAATCTTTCAAAATTTTTCATACCGATCCAAGAAAATCTAACTAAAACGAATGTCCCATAAAGGATGCATTCTCTTTTATTTCAGAGATTTTAAAATTTCCATTGCAGATGAATGCATTGTGGAGAGTTTTAATGTTCAAAGTTTATTTACAAATGTGCTTTTAAATGAAACGCTGAACATTATTCTTATTTTTTCTAATGCATAGACTGTCAGTGGTGAAGATAGATCTAGTTTCGAAGGAATTATTACATATATAACCACTAAAGACAATGTAACAATTTCATGGAAAAATTTGCAAACAAATTGATGGAGTTGCTGTGGGTAACAAATTAGGTCTCACACTTAGTTATATATTTATGTGCCATTTTGAATCTCTCTCTGGCTTCATAGTTGTTCTATGAAGTTTCGATCAACTTTCAATAGGAGGATTTTTTATGATTCTTTCTTACTTTTTAAATCTAAAGAACAGATTGAGATGTTTCTGCATTATTTTAACTCCAAACATCATAACATCAAATTTACGTTTGAGACTGAAGGAAATAATTCGCTAGCGTTTGTTAACGTTAAGACATAGAAGAAAAGAACAAATTCCAGACCAGTGTTTATAGAAAACCAACATTTACCGGATTAACAACTAAATGTATGATTCTTTCATCCCTCATATTTATTAAGTTAATTTGGTAAAAACATTATTTGAATAGAGCATATAAGATTTCTTCTCCTTCAATTAATTTATCAGATGAATTTGACTTCCAAAAATCACTTTTTCTTAAAAATGGATTCCCAGGTTCTCTCATTGAAAATGTTTCCTAAACTAAATTAAATTTAGAAAACGTCTCTCTTTAAAATTTCAAGAACTTCTTCCGACCAAATTAACCGTACCTAAAGAACTTTTATTCTTCAGGTTGCCATTTTTCGGGACAATGAGTTCCTAAATTGAATGGAAACTAAATGGAATTTTGAAAATTAAATACCTCATCTTAATTTAAAACTAGTTTTTATTAATAAAAATAATAAAATTAGCGAGTTTTTTAAGTCTAAGAAAAGACTTCCTATTTCTTTGGGTCATCAATGATATATAAATAAATTGTGGTAGCAGTTATGCTTCCTATATTAGAAAGACTACTCAAAGTCTTTCAAAACGTGTTATTGAGCACAAAGATGTTTCCTTCAGAACTTTGGACCAGTTGCATCATGACCCCTATTCAGCTATTAACACTCATTCTCTACAATTAAATCATTTAATACAAGATTCAAGTTTTAGAATTTTAGATTTTGAACATGAGCCAGACCTCCATTTGCCGGAATCTCTATACTCGAATATTTGGCATCACAAACCTAAATTTAAAAAAAATTTACATTCTGATGATATTTCAATTTTGAAGTGTAATTTCGACATGTGATAGAAGCCTTTTTTTTTCTCTACTTGTTAAATTTCATACACATTTATTTATATACTTATTTATTTATTTATTTATTTATTTTTATTCTATAATTTTATAATATCTTTTTTACTATTATATTGTTATTTTGTTTATTACATTGTTAGCCTTGAGAATGGGTTGAAGGAATCCTCACCAGAAATTATTCGCCTTTAGATTTCTTAAAAATGTTTAAATTTGTCTTCATCCTTTTGGCAGTTATAAAATTCTCTCTTAAGAAAAAGGTTCTCAATCAACTGTTCTACCATATTAATATATATATATATATATATATATATATATATATATATATATATATATATATATATATATATATATATATATATATATATATATATATATATATATATATATATATATATATATATATAGCTGGCGTGTTTATTCGTCCAGTGTTGCTAATAGAATTTCTTACTCGCTACAGAGGATCAACTTTAAAAATAAACAAGGAGGCAGTTTATCATATAATATATTATATATATATATATATATATATATATATATATATATATATATATATATATATATATATATATATATATATATATATATATATATATATATATATATATATATATATATATATATATAAATAATATACTATTTTTCCTAATCTTAGTAACCCTTAAACTAATCTATAAGAAAAATATTGTATTTACAAATATACAAAAACTTCATTTGTAACTAAAAATTTACTCAATTTATTGTTTTTAAATGATAAAATAATCTGAAACATAATCCAACCAAACACTTAAAGTTTTCTTATAAAAGTTTTAAACGCCACAACCATTCCTCTTCAGTTAATAATTCACAGCTTTCCTTATAATATATATATATATATATATATATATATATATAATATATATATATATATATATATATATATATATATATATATATATATATATATGAAAATAGCGAGAGATTTATTCGTTCAAAGAAGTTTCCATATTCATTCCTCATCCTTTCCATCTCTCTCTTATTTGTATAATCTGTTACAACAGAATAATTCCTTGGAGAGGATCTTGGAATTCTAAATATCAAAAAGGAAAAGGGATTTCCTCTACAGAAACGTCCGATTACGCCGCCTTTTATACCCAAGAAAAAGAGTCTTATTCGAAACACTCAAAAAAAATTTTTTTTTTTAAAATAAAGGAAAAATTTTTTTTAAAGAAATTTAAAATGTTATTTTTTATTTAATTTATTTAATTTAATTATATATATATATATATATATATATATATATATATATATATATATATATATATATATATATATATATATATATATATATATATATATATATATATATATATATATATATATATATATATATATATATATATATATGTATATATATATATATATATATATATATATATATATATATATATATGCGGATACACGAATATATAACCGCACAGGAAATAAATTGTAAAAATTAAAACAGAAGCAAGGATTTCAAAAGGACAACCACCTTTCCTCTTTCAGGCTTACGTAAGTCTGAAAGAGGAAAGGAGGTTGTCCTTTCGAAAGTCTTGCTTCTGTTTTAATTTTGTGTTTTATTTACTGTGAAGTTATTTATTCATATAAATACAATACACGCACATAGTGCTTTTTCCCACTATATGAGAATAAATAAATCAAATCAGTAACAAATATATCAAGTATTGCCACAATGGAATCACTATAATTAAAATAATTGGAATGACCACTGTCACTATTGAGTGACGGTTTAAGACTGACTATGTAGATGGATTGGAATATTTTCATTATCGAGTTGTTGGTTGGTTTGTGATATGATAGAAAAACAATTATGGTCTGTAGGGTTGTCGCTAGTGTGACTGTGAATTCTGATCCTGGAAGGATTCTGAGACGTGAAAAATTACCTGTTCTGAGAGAACGGTCTGTGTTTCTCTGTCCTTACTAAGAGTTGGCTTTGGGTCCTGTCAATATAGGTGCCATTACAGTCACCACAGATTATTTCTAAACAGGAGAAGAGTGCAGATGAGTAGGGTTAGGTTCTTTGTGAAAAAGAAAGGATCCTATGAAAGAGTTTGGAGTGAAACCAAAGGTGACCTTCATATGAGGAAATTGAAATTGTAAATGGTTAAGTAGGCCTTTTTTTAATTTAATGTGAAAATGATCGTAGAAGGGTATCTTGATAAAAAAAAGGATGATCACCTTGGGGTGATGGAAATGCTGTTCAAGAATTTCTTTATTAAGGTGTAACATAAATAAGATGGGAATAAGTTTACATCGAAATTTTTTTTTAAAAAAAGGGAGATCTTCATGTAAGTCTGGCGAGGTGAGGTTAGGTGGAAGGTTTTATGAATTAAATTTTCGAATGTTATTGAATTTATAACGAAAAGGAATGTGCTGAAAAAATTTTGAGAGAGGCTAGTGAAGGTAGATTTGCGATAGATTCTTAGACTGTAACTGGAAGGAGGAGGAATATCTTCTGAATCGTATAACGTAGAATTAAAGGCAAAAGTTTGAGCGAAGAGTTCAGCGTTAGTAGCAGGTAAAACAGCATGTGTGCAGTTAGAAGATACTAAAGGAGGGAAAGAGGAAGAATCAAAGTTAGTTTTGAAATTTTTTTGCAAAATGCCAGGAAGGATGTAAGGAAGAGAAACCAAAAATATTATTGCATTTGCGGCAGAAAATGAGGTTTTGGTGTTACGAAGAATAGATTTTGCACTTTTCAGGGATGAAATATAAGTTGCGTGAGCTTCTGGAGTTTGAAGACAACGGTAATCCCTGAAGGGAACATCCCTGTGGAGAATAGCATGACAACAAACAGAATAAAACCAAGGTTTGTTAGATTTGGATGAAAGAAAAGAATTTGAAGTGTACGCCTCACCTCCATGCCAGAGAGAATCATCTCGGTAATAATTTATACACATTCCGAGGGCCCCCACTCACGAAAACATTAATCATTTCATGTTAAATCAGAAAATATGTTTTCTGCAAGTTGTGGAAAGAAGAAAGTATCACAACGGACAAGCCTAGAGTTGCTTATGTCCACACGATATTCTTGAGAAGACAATGCACTCCCTTGTGCTACGATAATGATGCAAAAGTGGAGGTATTTGAGTGGTTAATTCTCCATCCGCATTTGCCGCTTTATTACTTTTATAAAAGAGAAAAAAACACTAATGTTACGTCTCAGAAATATAGGGTTAAGTGAACTGGAGAGAGCAAAAAAGCTTATTGGTCTTTTATCTTTTGACTAGATAATATCGAAATATATATATATATATATATATATATATATATATATATATATATATATATATATATATATATATATATATATATATATATATATATATATATATATATATATATATATATATATATATATATATATATATATATATATATATATATATATATATATATATATATATATATATATATATATATATATATATATATATATATATATATATATATATATATATATATATATATATATATATATATATATATATATATATATATATATATATATATATATATATATATATATATATATATATATATATATATATATATATATAGGTATATTATTGATGAAAAAGCATAATTAAGCTCTCGTGCATGACCTTCCATTCAATTACAAGAAGTTAAAATTAAATTCCTGAATAGACCAATTATCTAAATGTTTAAAAAAAAGATACAAAAGATTATTTCTTTTTTAAACGAAATAAAATAAAATTAAAAGAAATAATAAAAAAAAAAAAAAAAAAAAAAAAAAAAAAAAAAAAAAAAAAAAAAAAAAAAAAAAAAAATATATATATATATATATATATATATATATATATATATATATATATATATATATATATATATATATATATATATATATATATATATATATATATATATATATATATATATATTTAGTGATGTATGTGACATCCGCATCCGCATCCTCAGTCGCATCCGCAATTATTAAATGTGGATGTTGCGGATGTATAAAATTTTAAAAGTTACCAAAAATTTGTTATCTAATGTTTGATGAATGTTTTGAATAGCATGAATAAGAAACTAATTACTTTATATATATATATATATATATATATATATATATATATATATATATATATATATATATATATATATATATATATATATATATATATATATATATATATATATATATATATATATATATATATATATATATATATATATATATATATATATATATATATATATATATATATATATATATATATATATATATATATATATATATATATATATATATATATATATATATATATATATATATATATATATATATATATATATATATATATATATATATATATATATATATATATATATATATATATATATATATATATATATATATATATATATATATATATATATATATATATATATATATATATATATATATATATATATATATATATATATATATATATATCCATTCTTCCTCTTATTCGTTCTGATGGTTCTGTTACTAATACTCCAACTGAAAAGGCTAATCACTTCGGACTTCTGTTCTCTTCTAACTCAACCCCGAACGACTCGGGCAATCCTCCTCCAACTTCTCCCCTCAGATGTCCCATGCCTTTACCTGTGATTTCATTTGATTAGGTCCATGGGATTCTGAAACCTATGAACGTAATGAAGGTAAGCGTCCTCCCTGAGTTTTAAGAGAGTGTACTTCTGAGCTGACTCTGTCAAAAGTTCAACTTTTCACTCTGTTACTCAATGCTAGTACTTTCCTTCAGTACTGAGAGTGAGCATTAGTCCAACCTATTCCGAAGAAAGGTAGTCCCTCTGGTCCTTCTAATTATCGCACAATAACTCTCACATTTATACTAAGATCTTTGAAGAACTTCTCAACTCTTATTTCTTAAATCTTAAGTAATCCTATTCCCTTCTTTCTGATCATTAGTATGGCTTTCGACGTCTACTTGTGATATATTTTCCCATCTTATAGATTTATGTTCTTCTGCCCTTCTGAGAGAATTTATTACTTCTTCGCAGTTACTTCATTTAAATAAGGGCCTCATCAGCCCTAGTATGGAGAACTGCTCTCATATCTGAGGTGGCTCAGGTTTCTGGATAGGGTAAAGTCTAAAAGACTTATAAATTGATCCAATCTCTCTAATTCACTTCACCCTTAATCTTTGAGACGTGACGTTGGTACCTTGTCTCTTTTCTTTGTTTTTTTCTGGAGGTAACTGTCCAAATGTATATCTTCGCCTTTACGACGGTCTCATAGCACAAGGGGTGCATTGTCTGCACAAAAATTTTGTTTGGATATAGGCAACTCTAGGCTTGTCGGCTGTGATGCCTCCCACTTTCCAGCCACATCTGTTTTGTGGAATTCTCTCAGATCTTTTGTGTTTCCTGCCGACTTTAATCTCAATTACTTTAAATCCCACGTCTGTGCTCATCTACGAAATTTGTGTTAAGTGGGACTTGAAGGGTTGTTATTCTCTTATTAACCTAACACCACCTCCTTACAATATATATATATATATATATATATATATATATATATATATATATATATATATATATATATATATATATATATATATATATATATATATATATATATATATATATATATATATATATATGAACCTGCAGCCTTTACTTACAGGAACTTAAACATTCCGCATCAGCGGATGAGGAACATTAAAAATCCGCATCCGTGGATTTGAAAAAATAAACATCCGCATTCACATCCACATCCGCTGATATTAAAAATTTGACATCTGATGCATCACTAGTATATATATATATATATATATATATATATATATATATATATATATATATATATATATATATATATATATATATATATATATATATATATATATATATATATATATATATATATATATATATATATATATATATATATATATATATATATATATATATATATATATATATATATATATATATATATATATATATATATATATATATATATATATATATATATATATATATATATATATATATCAAGGAGCTCTAGTCAAAGATGGGGTGTCTTAATAATAAAAGGATAGAAACAAATTCCACAAGTCCCGCCTAACGTAAATTTTTCTAGTGAGCACAGACGTGGGCTTTAAAGTATCTGAGATTAAATTCAGTAGGAAATACAGAAGATGGGAGAGAATTCCACAAAACAGAGGTGGCTGGAAGAAGGTGACAAGACAGAGGACGAGCCTGGAGTTGCCTAAGTCCACACAAAATTCATATGCAGACAATGCACACCTTCTGCTACGAGGAAGTCGTAAAGGTGGAGGTATAGGAGTGGATAGTTCCCTCGAGCATTTGCCACTGTAGTACCTATAGAAAAGAGACAAGGCACCAACGTCACGTCACAAAGATAAAGAATCAAGTGAATTAGTAAGAGCGGAACAGTTTATAAGTCATTTATATATATATATATATATATATATATATATATATATATATATATATATATATATATATATATATATATATATATATATATATATATATATATATATATATATATATATATATATATATATATATATATATATATATATATATATATATATATATATATATATATATATATATATATATATATATATATATATATATATATATATATATATATATATATATATATATATATATATATATATATATATATATATATATATATATATATATATATATATATATATATATATATATATATATATATATATATATATATATATATATATATATATATATATATATATATATATATATATATATATATATATATATATATATATATATATATATATATATATATATATATATATATATATATATATATATATATATATATATATATATATATATATATATATATATATATATATATATATATATATAATATATATAAATAATAATAAAAAAAAATAAATTTTTTTTATGAAAAAATATATTCCTTTAAAAAAAAAATTTTTTTTTTATTAATGTTGCTTATTTTTAGTAAAATTTTTTTTTTTTTAAGAATTAAACTTCATAAGTTTGTTTTAGTTTTCATTTAATTATTTGTTTTCTTTTTTTTTCATCTCATTTTCTTTCAAT